>MU228105.1:179575-192046 GCA_018584345.1 Thuja plicata
CTATGAATGCTAAAACAATGCAACTATGAAAGCAAATATGAAAGCTATGATGAAATGCAATAACAAGTCTTCAAAGCTTGAATGTAGAATGTCTTCAAAGAGCTCCAAATAACCTAGAAAACCTGCAACATAACTTTAGCATGAAAACCTAAGATGTGAAAATGAAGGAGAGAGCTCTCCTTTTATAAGAAGTGAGATGAAAATGGACCATTGAGATTAAGAGGCAAAAATCTTAATCAAGGGTGGAGGAAAAAAGAAGCTTGATCCTTGTGCACAAATATCCTCCAATAGAAAAATAAGAGTTGACTTTTGTGTCTTTTTCCTTTTTATAAAATAAAAATAATGCTTTATTTGTGCAACATAAGATAAGAAGAAAAGTGGGGATTTTTTATTTAAATAAAAGAGGAGGAAATTCCTTTTAGTTAAATAAAGGCTTAGGATAAAGTGATTTTATTATTTAATTAAAAGAGATTTTTAATTAATTAAAAGAGAGAATGTTCTCTTAATTAAATAATATTTTTATTTTTATTTTTTTCTCTTTTAAATTAAATAAGGCTCAAACCTTAGGAAATATTGAAATGATTATGATATGATCAAGGAAATTGATATAATTGATATTGTTGATATTTGAAAGTATTGATTCAGGGATTTGATAAATTAAGAAATGGGGCCCAAAGTCTAGGCGACCATTTTAGGGTACATACAACTATATGCCCTAATAATTTTCCTTCAATTAATGCAAAATGGTATTTCTTTATGTTCAGAGATATCCCATATTCAAGGGCTCTTTGAAAATTCCGCTCTAAGTGTCCATAGTGATCTTCTACCTTTTTGGAGTAAGCAGTTAGGTCATCCTGATACACCACCATAATTAGATCAATGAAATCCTCAAAGGCAACATCCATTTCTCTTTGGAAGGTAGCTCCTGCATTAGTGAGTCCAAAAGGCATTCTAGCATATACATAAGTAGCCCAAGGTGTAGTAAATGTTGTCTTGTATTGTTCCTCGTCTTTTATCTTCACCTAGTTATATCCTAAGAATGATGACATATTTTTCCATTAGTATGTAAAGGAAAACAATTTTGAAATGTCGGTAACACCAACAATGAAAGACAGGTTTAGTGCAACCCGATAGACAACTTCACAAGAAAACCCAACAACAAAGTTTATATTGTAACCCAACAATGTAGGTTACAATGTAAACTGATGACACAGTTTATAGGTGCAACCCAAAAATGTTGAAGTGGAACCTGACAGTGTAAACTAATAGAGTAACCTAACAGAGGAACCTGACATAGAAGACAATAGAGAAACCCAACAAACAGTTCATAGAGGAACCCGACAGGAAGAATATAGAGCAACCCGAGTACCAGTCTACTGAGAGACAATTATAATCTTGAGAAATGTGGATTTGACTTCCATGTTAGACAAAACACTTGTGTTTTATATTTAGCTTTTTGATTTTCTTTAAATCCATTTCTTGAGGGACAAGAATTGTAATTGTAATTGTTTTAATGAGTCTAATATATTGAAAACATGAAAACTAGGAGATCAAGGTCAAGTTGTAAACCTTTGATCATAGAGGTATCATTGTTATACATGAAAATCATTTAGGTAAAACTTATTATATAAATAGATGTGTAATCAATCAGAACAGTGTGATGTGATGATGATTGTAGCCACAGATACTTCTATGGAGTAGAAACAAAGTTTTATGCAGAAGAACAACAAAAGATGAAATAGGTTATCAAGAACCAGAATCAAGGCTACCAAGCAGAACAAAGGTATTGATCAGTCACTATAGGTGATACATTATATTGTAATCTTTAATGGATATATAATCAGCAATTCTAGATAGCATATACTCAGGTCAATGAATATTTTTGACTACATTCTAACAAGTGTAGCAAATAGAAGAAATCCTTTGAGAAGGTGGATTTAACAATCCTTTGTAAATCTCTTAACTGAGTGCACACTAAAAAGTGTTGCTAAAATATCTTAATAGATCAGACCTTAACCAGTCTCTACATGTTACTCATAACAGGGTAAGATCATCAAAAGTGATCAAACTTGTAAGCCTTAATTGACCCCTTCCATTCTGCAGATAGTGAAGTTTTGTGGGTTTCATCCCCACTGTATTTTTTACCTTCTAACAAGGATTTTCTATGTTACCAAACCTTGTGTCATGTGTCATTACATTTCATGAATATTTCTATGAATGTTTACATGCAAATTAAGTTTATGATTTTATATGACACACACAAAGATATAATAGCACATATGGTTGGTAATACAAATGTTTTGATTACTAAAAGGATTAAGGTTAAGTGATAAAAGTTTTAAGGGTACTGATTCACCCCTCCCCTCTTAGTACACACCATTCCATTATTTCCAACAATTGGTATCAGAGCTAGATCTCTTATTTGGAAAATTTTAAAATACTTGAGAGAAAAGATCATACAATGGAAAAGTATAAGATAGAAAAGATTATTGAGAATCAGAAGTTAGAGATACTGATCTTCTATGAGACATATAAAGAAGTTGGAATCAAGATGAGACACTTACTAGATGAAATTAAGGTTATGACATCTCATTGTAATGAAACAGACTATCATGAAGAAGAGATACCTGATTTATTTGAGTCTTCAGGATCTACATCTAGCAATACATCAGACACATCTGAAGGAAGAATTACAAGCCTAAATGAAATTAATCAACATCTAGCTAGACAAGTAAATTCACTACAAATTGATCAAGAGACATAGGTGGTAAGAATGATTGAGGTTATGAATAATGCTAGACAAGCTGAGCAAGAAAGAACACTAGCTATTGATGACAGGAGGAAGATCACTGAAAAGATACAAGAGAAAGAGTCATAAATACAAAGACTTACTGAACATCATCACGAGATCACCAATCAGATTATTATTATGAGTCACAAGGCAAACCAAATGAACATAGAACTTAACGGAAAATTAGAAGCTATTGGTGAGATAAGAGAAGAAAATGAAAGACAGAAACATGAAGTAAGGATTCAACAATAACATAATGATATGATCAAGAGAGCTGAAGAAAGTACCAAAAGGATGGATGATTTTATGGATGGAAAAAGAAGAGTCAACAACAATACCAGATTAGGGTATACCGAGAATGGAGAATCACCATACCAAGTTGATCCAAAGAATGTATACACAAATCCAAGACCAAGAAAGCAGTTATGCAATCACTGTGGAAAACCATGCCACACATCAAATGTTTGCAGAAGAAAAATAAAAGGTATTCCTAAATTCACATCTTCATTCATAGGAAATTGTTATAAATGTAACAAGAAAGGACATAAAGCATATGAATGTAAATATAAGGTGAAACAACCAAAGAAGGAAATCTACATGGAAAATAATTGTCCTACTTACAAAATGCATGGGCACACATCTCTTGAATGCAGGAAGAAGAAAAAGAAAGCATGGAAGCCTAAAGAACAAGAAAATTCCTATCAACCAAAAAGAGTCAGTAAATCATATGTTTGGGATTACAATACATGGATAAACTACAAAACATGTGGTAGATATGGACACATAGCTACAAACTACATGAGAAAATGGATGAGAAAGTATAGAAGCTGGACTAACCCCAGAATAGAATTCTTATAGTGTCATAAAGTTGGTCATCTAAGAAAGGACTACAAAGACCAAGTTATAGAGATAAGCACTTTTTCCAATGGAAATACCATTGAAGACATCAGGAAGATGAGAAACAAAATGTGGAGGAAAGCTACAAACTCTGATGATGCTGGACCAAGCAATGCAATTGGTGACACCTTATCCAATGGATCTAGTGACATCACCACCCCCACCTAATATAAACAAGTATGTAATTGCACTATACTAAGTTATACTTTACATCAATTCCATTATGCATAGTTAAAATGTCAAACTAGAATGATTAAAGATGCACTGTGGTATTACTTGTTATACATTTGTCAATCCAATCCCGTTGGTCAATTCTTACTGAGAATCATTGGTGTACATACAAAACCTAAGTTGTTAGTGTAAACTAAGCACCGTCGGCAATCATGTAAAAGACATTGAAGTCTTCATTACTTACCGAGCACTGTCGGTAAACCTATGAAAGGTCAAGTGAGTTGTTACTTACCCTGAGCTAAAAGTTTGTGTGATACGTGAGTGACTCTGTCTTCATACACTGAGAAGTGGGTAGAGCGTTAATTGCACCACTTAGGGCATCATCTATAAATAGGGTGACAAAAGAGATCATTATTCACAAAGTGACTAAGAGAGAAATAGAGTGAAGAGAAGAGCAAAGCGAAACAGAGTGACCAGATTGCAAAAGTGATTAATAAGCAAATTCAGGACATTCAAACAAATCTACAAAAAATACAACAGGTTAAAGTAAGTAACTAGAATCACCGAGCTCACAATTTATTTTATGGGAAAAGCCCTAAATTTGCAAAATTATGGCAACCACATCCCTTATAACTAAGATCAAGAATGCTAAGGATAAGAAGGTTAATCTAATCAAGAACTCCACTTGTGAAGAACCTAAGTAAAAAAATTGTCTAGAGGTTGCTTCACAACCCGTCAATGCTAGAGCATTTTTAGGGATACCACCTAGGGTTTTATTGATTGAGGATGTCCATTCATACATACATTGCAAGATTGCTGAGATAGGAGATCTTGAGGTTGATCAAGCTTACAAGAAGATTTGCAAAGACAGAACCATCAAGGATGAGCATAAACACATTGAGGTCAAAGGGCTGACAAATGCCCTAATGTTCCTAAAGGAATTTAAGACCAAGTGGATTTGGATAGTGCTGAGCAGAGTGCATTACTGAAAGATGTGGCTAGATGAGCCAAAACTGATCACTACGGATGTGATACACGCTGTGACCAGTTATCCTATAACCGACAAGACAAAAGCACTCAAACATCCTCCTCGCCAAGACATATAAAAGAATATAGGTGCAAAATGAGATGGAAGAGGATTAAAGGTAAATTCAATCAAAGATACCGAAATGAAATTTGGTGCATGTGTGTTGGGATACAAGATATTCTAAACCAGTAGGATGAGAAAGATTGCATGTGGAACATTTGACACTGCCCACAAGATTGTAAAGAAGGGTCTACAATTAGATCTATCTAAGCCTCTACTGAAGTAGTTAAATGAGAAATTGAGGACAATCAGATCTGCAAAGTCCAAATCATGTAAGTTTAGATCACTTCTAATGTGCATGTTTTTCTAATTTCAAGACTTCTTTCCATCTATCGGTAATGTCAACTGGGATACTACCCGACCAGTGACAATTCAAATCGGTGAATTCATCAAGTCACTAGGTGACAACTTTACATCACTTATGGATGAATACTTTACTAGATTTAAGGATAGGATGCATAAAAGAATGAGGAAACTAGAACACCTGGTAGAAAAATATAAGACTGATATTTGTTTTATGGTGGACACTGATAACAACTTTATCAAACCAGCTATACCAAGGACAGCATGGTTAGCACCAATTGACTATGAGGTCAACATAGATCAAGCCACCAATTCTATTGAAGCATTGATAAATGAACCATTGGACAAGTCACAACCAAGGTTTGGAACCTATGAGGAAGCCAAGGAAAGAATAAAAATAGGCTTAGTTGTGAAGAAAATTGACAGAAAGAAAGACAAAATGGTAAAGACACTTGAGAAGAAGTTGTCGGTAGATGATGAAGAGTCAGAACAAAAGGATGACACCGAGGGACAGTCACCCATTGGTGAAGAAGAAAAATATGATGCACCACCACCACCAGCAAAGAAACCAAGGACAACTACTACATCAAGGACTAGAAGTCAGACATCAAAAGATGCAACTTCATCATACATCAAGAAAGGACAAGTGAGGACTTACAAGAGGAAGCCTTAAACTGGGAAACAAGCACCAACAAAAAGAAGAAGACTAATTAGAAGTAAGGAAGATATAGAAGACACTGAACATGAAGAACAACCTGTTAAGAACCAACTTCTTACTACAATTAATGAGGTATGTGCATCAATGACCAAGGCAGGTTCAATAACTGACCCTAAGATTAGAAAATGGCTAACTCTGAATCCCAAGGATCAAAAAAAGATAGAGGAAGAAATCATCACAACAATGTGTATATTTAAATATATACCATTATAGTTTGAAGTTAAAATGCCACAAGAACTTCTTGATAGACTATCGACAAGGTGGACATTCACATTGAATTCTAAAAATAGATAAGGGAAAGAACCCTAGTTTCTGATATGCCACCTGAGTCCAAAATGGAAGAAATTTACCAAATGATGAAATTACATTAAAAAAGATTCTCAAAAAAAATGAGAGCTTACAAGGTCCTACAGGGAAAATTTATTGAGCTTGACAAAGAGACTAAGGATACTTGGAGAAATGCACCTGATATCCCTGAAAAGGACACAAGCCCCGAAAGAGCATCAAAACTCACCGACAAGCCTCAAAATTAAGAAAAAAAGGATATACCGAGCCCATAGAACATTCTGATAAATGATGATGAGGATGTCACTCAAACTGAATTGAATACAGAAGCAAGCAAGGTAATGGATGACATTACTCATATTCTACAATCATTAGGGGATACTGCAGATGATACAGTCATAGATAAAAATATCATTGATATCACTGGAGATGATCCTACAAATGAGGTAAAGGCAGATGAAGATGTTACTATTACCTCTGAGCAGCCCAAGGAACAAGATACAAAAATAGATGCTATCCAGGTGAATATACCAGGCCAAATTCCATTATTGATATAGGATATCAATATCATCTCACAAAAGGAGAAGTTACCTAAGCCTGATGCAAGCATACCAAGGATAAGGGTGAAGAGGAATAGAATGTAACAAATGTTGAGAAAAATGTAACAAATGAAGCACATAAAGAAATAGATGGAGAACAGAAAGAAAATAAAGGTGGAGTAGAGAAGCAAGGTGATGCCACTCCTAAGGATACCAAAGGAGAAGTTGCAGATAAATAAAAGGTTGATGTGGATACATCCACACCAAACCGATAGGTAGACACCAAGTAGGAACGAAAAGGAACAAAAAACCCTAAGCCTTCATCAAGCACATACGACCAAGCACAGGAACTTTCTATGGTACTACATACAGGTGCCTCCATAACACTTTCTAAGAAGAAGAAGAAGAAGAATAAGAATCCCATCACACTGGAAGAGATAATTGAAATACCAAACTATGATCCAAGGACATTGGATCCAGAGTCACTTACAAAGTATGTAGAACTTTGTAAAAGAAAAGCTATCCAAGATAAGCTTAAGAAGGTTACAAAGGATACACAGGTACTTGAAACAACTAAGGAAATACTATAGAAAATTGTACCCTCTATAGATATTGATCAAAATGCTTCTATCATTGATCAACTAGTCATTCTTACTAAAGCCATTACATCATAGAATGTGGATGCAGAGAAGGCCATAGAAGAGCATGCTAAAAAAAAGTACCAATACAAATTGACAAATAAAATTAGCCAAGAAGTGGCTGAAAACAAGGTAAAGCTATCTGAACTAGTAAATTAATTGGAACCAATCATTTAAGAAGCTATCACCTTAATTCATAAGTTAAGCACATTAGAGCACTTCACTAAGGAAAATAGTGAAAAGATTGCAAAACTAGATGTAGATCTTACTACTAGTACAAAAGGTCTCTCAACCACTAACAATGCAATCAAGTTGCATTATGAAAAGGTAATGGAAGAAAATAAGTTGAGAATTAAGATTAAAGAGGCAGAATCAAAGTTCAGGATGAGGTAACTGAGCTATAGGCTCTACTTCTATCGAATCTTACACTAATACAACAACATATGAATACGACCAGATAATTGATAGCCACCCCGAAGATGTCTGTCACCGACATCATCTATGACATGCATGCGAGAATTGCATTGGAGCACATGGCCCTGAATCATCTATAGGAGAAATGAGAGAAAATGATGGAAGACATGAAGAACTCCCATTCCCACATTTTTGACAAGTTGTAAGTAATTACATTTTTTCCCTTATTATAAAAAAGGGGGAAAATGATATGATATAGAGGGAAAATGATGTGATAAAGGGAGAAGATAAAAATATGAAATAGTATATAGTCAAAGTGTACATACATATACTATACCAAAGCATACACATAGGGGGAGTCATAATTACAAGGTGAACACATGGTGTATATACTAAACATTTTAGTTTTTTCACATATCAGTTTTTGATACTAATGTCAAAGGGGGAGATTGATGACATATTTTTCCATTATTATGTAAAGGAAAATAGTTTTAAACCCTCAGTAACACTAACAGTGAATGACAGGTTTAGTGCAACCCAATAGACAACTTCACAAGGGAACTTGACAACAAAGTTTATAGTGTAACCCAACAGTGCAGGTTACAATGTAAACCGACGACACAATTTACAAGTGCAACCTGAAAATGTTGAAGTGGAACCCGACAGAGGAACCCGACATAGCAGACAATAAAGGAACCTGACAGATAGTTCATAGAGGAACTCAACAGGCAGAATACAGAGCAACCCGAGCAAAAGTCTACGGAGAGATAATTATAATCCTGAGAAATGTGGATATGACTTCCATGTTAGATAAAACACTTGTGTTTTATATTTAGCTTTTTGATTTGCTTTAAATCCATTTCTTGAGGGACAAGCAATGTAATTGTAATTGTTTTAACCAGTCTAACTGATTGAAAACATGTAAACTAGGAGATCAAGGTCAAGTTGTAAACCTTTGATAATAGAGTTATAATTGTTATACGTGAAACTCATTTAGGTAAAACTCCTTGTATAAATAGATGTGTAATCAATCAGAATAGTATGATGTGATGATGATTGTAGCTACAGACACTTCTTTGGAGTAGAAACAAAGTTTTATGCAGAAGAACAACAAAAGATGAAATGGGTTATCAAGAATGAGATTCAAGGCTACCAAGTAGAATAGAGGTATTGATCAGTCACTATAGGTGATACATTAAATTGTAATCTTTAATGGATCTGTAATCAACAATTCTAGATTTCATATACTCAGGTCAATGAATATTTTTGACTACATTCTAACAAGTGTAGCAAATAGAAGAAATCCTTTGAGAAGGTGGATTTAACAATCCTTTGTAAATATCTTAACCGAGTGCACACTAAAAAGTGTTTCTAAAAGCTCTTAACAGAGTAGACCTTGACTAGTCTCTACATGTCACTCCTAACAGGATAAGATCATTAGAAGTGATAAAACTTGTAAGCCTTAACTAACCCCTTCCATTTTGGTGATAGTGAAGTTTTGTGGGTTTCATCCCCACCGTAGTTTTTACCTTCTAACAGGGGTTTTCTGCGTTACCAAATCTTTTGTCATGTGTCATTACATTTCATGAATGTTTCTATGAATGTTTACATGAAAATTAAGTTTATGATCTGATATAACATAGACAAAGATAGAATAGCACATATGGTTGGTAATACGAATGTTTTGATTACTAAAAGGATTAAGGTTAAGTGATAAAATTTTTAAGGGTACTGATTCACCCCTCCCCTCTTAGTACACACCATTCCATTATTTCTAACAAAGAGCCCATCTATCATTAATAATAATTCATTCCCTGTACCTTTTGTAACAATGCTTCCATGTTAGGCAATGCATAATTTTCCTTTAATGATGATATGTTTAGATTCCTGAAATCTACACAAAGTATGATATCACCATTCTTCTTCCTGTTAGGTACCAAATTTGAAATCCATGCTGAGTGTCTAATTGGCTTTATTATACCAGCATCCCTCATATTGATTAGCTCATCTTTCATTTTGGGATCTAGGTTAGGGCTTATAGGTCTTTGCCTTTGTTTGAATGGTTAGGCATTAGACTTCAAAGGTATCTGATGTTGAAAAAGGTCCTCTCAATAATCTTTAAGGTCATCATAGGACCAAGCAAATACATGACTATATTTTCTCAATAATCTAATGATATATGTTCTGATCTTGGGGGTTAAACTTTTACCCACAAATGCTTCCTTTGGATTCTCTTCATTTCCCAAGTTTATCCTTTCTACTTTATCCATTGTGACATTAGTGTTTTTATTGTCCATTTTTGAATCTTTATTGTCAAACAATCTCTCCATTTCTACAAGGCCTTTTGGAACCTTATTGGTTTTAAGATGAATGACTTCTTTTCCAAACAATACTTCTTTTCCATTCTCTATTTCAACATGAGCATTCAATTCTATCAATTGATCTTCATACTCTTGTTCACATGCTAAAAATTTGATTATATCTCTGTCATCTTCAAAGATTTGCCAGTTGTTGATGTTACCAGGTATAGCAGGCCTATTTTTAACTTCAACTTGAACTATGTCTTCACAAGGGATGTCATTATGCTTCAATGCCAAATTATCTATAAAAGTTGCAAGGATATTTTCTGATCTATCTATCCAATCAATAGAAAAAGCATCAAAACATTCTATAGAATTCCATACTTCATCTCTATATCTTTTAAGATGAGGCTGCTTAGCAACAAATTTACTTTTAAATTGAGAAATAATCAATTATGAATCACCAAAGACACTTAAAAATTTTATTCCATGATTACTATCTATCCTCAAACCAAGAAGTAGAGCTTCATATTCTGTAACATTGATAGTACATTCAAAATCTACTAAAAAAGATTATTTAAATATTTTCTTAACAAGGGCAATGAAAATGACACTAGCTCCATTACCATCCCTATAGAAAACACCATCAAAATTTATTTTCCAAATTGTATTGTTACTTACTTCAACATGTAACTCAATAGATTCAGTATTATGCATTGCATTTTTTGAAATTCTTACCTGAAAGTTATCCATATCAGAATGACAGAAATGTGTAACCAAACTTGGATCCACATCCTCAATAATGTATGGAATTCTAGTCTCCCTATCAATTCTCACATCCTTGCCAATCACTAGAATAGAAGCATAAGAAATATCTAATTGAATACCACCTCCTACTGAGCTAGACCATTGTCTAGATATAAGCATTCCATAATTGGCAGGAACTTCAACCACAGTAATATCCATTTTATAAGACATTTTAGGACATGTAGGAAATTTAAATTCAACATTCTTCATTATGCCTACAACAAGAACATATCTATTATCCATAGCATAACATCTACCAAATTTGGTATCAACATTCATTCCTAATTCTTTCATTACATCATTAGGCATAATATTCACTGCTGCACCGGAATCTATCATACAGTTCTTTACCAATCTATTGTTTATCAATGAGTAAGATAGAAAGGATCAATTTTATTTCCCTTTTTGTTTAAAGTGGTTCCTAGATAAATAGCTGGAGGATCCTTTACTTCTTGGTTAAGATCTTCCTTATTACCTACATTAGAGAATATTTTCAAAGCTTCATTTTTACATTTAGGTATTTTAACTATTTCAAGAAAAGCAACATATATTTTAACTTGAGATAATGCATTAGACATGAAAGAACATTCATTGGGAAGATATTTACTAACCAAATTTTCTCTTACTATTGTTCGAAAGTCCTGATATTCTACCTGTTTATCTTGAGAAATGTTTTTGTGCTTCAGCCTCTTTGGATCAGTTCTGTGCGTGTGAAATTGTGTACCTGTTCCTGCAGCTGAAAATACACACTTCAATGAACCATTATGAGGTTAGCATATTAGAAAATGAAAAAATCAGAAAGACTAAAATGCCCAAGGCTAACCGAAATCGGTTCATTGCCTTCTAGTAGGCAAGAGTTTGAATCTCGCTCTCAGGTCATTGCAAGAAACAGTGACTACACCAAATCCTAAATGAAGGATTTGAAAGCTAAATGAAATGATTATTCTATATGATATGCAAATGCAATATTTTTGTTCTTTCCAAAACCCAAATTGAAAATGCTCCAGATTATGAAGTTTGGAATGCAACTAAAAATAATTAACAAATCTAATTAATTAAAACTAAGAATGCAAAATGCTTGAATGCTAAAAACAATATAATAAGGATAGCTAAAACTGGAATCCTTTGTGAAGGAAATGAAGCTCTCTTTTATAGAAAATCTCTCCCAAAATCGATGGTTGAGATAGAAGGAAATAAGTGGCTCAGATTCAATTTGAGGAAGCACAATCCAGGTGCAAGCAATTTGATTGGTCGAAAGATTCAGTCTTTTTGGAAACTTCCAAAATCAATTTTTAGTTAACAACTTTCTTTTCAAAATGATAAATAGATAAGATTAAATTAACTAAATAAAACAGATTTGTTTCCAAAATGAGAAAAGATAATAATAAATCAACTGAATAAAACAAATTTATTTCCAATTGAGAAAATATAAGATTAAATCAATTGAATAAAATAGATTTATTTCCAAAAATCAGTTGATGACATCATATGCATTTTTAAAGATTTAATTGATTTAAATGC
>MU228105.1:192147-208156 GCA_018584345.1 Thuja plicata
AAATGCATATTTTGTTTTTATTAATTAATTTAATTCCTTTTTGAATTTTATTGACAATTTAGTAATTTTATTTAATTAATATATTAGAATATCAATTAAATAATTAACATAAGGTTTATTTTCCAATATATCTTATTTTTAGGAATTAATTAATTAATCAAGTACAATGATTAATTAGGACCTAGGGTTTAGGTCAGATTAGCTTGCATTTGATGAATTGCCTATTTGATTTAGGACTTAGGATAATCAAGATTAGAGTTTCTTGATATGTGATTGAGATTAGGGGTCTAGGGTTTAGGTGACCACTTTTAGGTCATTACATTTTCCCCTCTTTGAATTGATGTGCGATCAACGCATTGATTCAAAGACCTGTTAGTGAGAAGATCCAGAACAGTTTGATTTGAAGTGATGAAACCATTCTTTTGAAGAAGACCGACTTTGAGATTGGTTGGATAAAGATAGATCAAAAGATATAAACATAATGCTCAGTTTGATTTGAAGTGATGAAACTGAACATTTTTCATGAACTCTTAAACCTTTTGATTTGAAGCGATGAAACTGATTGTCATTAAGAGATTTGATTAGAAAGCAAAATGACTTTATATGAATCGATGAAGCCAATTTGATAAATGTATCTAGTTTTAATAATGAACATACCATGTTTGGTTTCGAGTGTGTTCACCACTGTATACCATTGATTAGGTTACCTTTGGTTTTAATATGATCTCAACTTGATTTGGTGTGATGAAGCTGAGATGCCCCAAGCGATGGGGTTTTGATTGAGGAAATGATCACTGGAACGTTGATGTCCTAATCCTAAACGAAGGATTTGAAATCTAAATGAAATGATTATTCTATATGATACGTAAATGCAATATTTTTGTTCTTTTCAAAACCCAAATTGAAATGCTCTAGATTATGAAGTTTGTAATGCAACTAAAAACAATTAACAAATCTAAGTAATTGAAACTAAGAATGCAAAATGCTTGAATTCTTGAATGCTAAAAATAGTATAATAACGATAGCTAAAACTGGGATCCTTTGTGAAGGAAATGAAGCTCTCTTTTATATAAAATCTCTCCCAAAATCGATGGTTGAGATTGAAGGAAATAAGTGGCTCAAATTTGATTGAGGAAGCACAATCCATGTGCAAGCAATTTGATTGGTCGAAAGATTCAGTCTTTTTGGAAACTTCCAAAATCAGTTTTCACTTAACAACTTTGTTTTCAAAATGATAAATAGATAAGATTAAATTAACTGAATAAAATAGATTTGTTTCCAAAATGAGAAAAGACAATAATAAATCAACTGAATAAAACATATTTATTTCCAATTGATAAAATATAAGATTAAATCAATTGAATGAAATAGATTTATTTCCAAAAATCAGTTGATGACATCATATGCATTTTTAAAGATTTAATTGATTTAAATGCATATTTTAATTCAAAAATCAGTTGATGACATCATATGCATTTTTAAAGATTTAATTGATTTTAAATGCATATTTTGTTTTTATTAATTAATTTAATTCCTTTTTGAATTTTATTGAAAATTTACTAATTTTATTTAATTAATATATTAGAATATCAATTAAATAATTAACATAAGGTTTATTTGCCAATATATTATATTTTAGGAATTAATTAATTAATCAAGTATGATGATTAATTAGGACCTAGGGTTCAGGTCAGATTAGGTTCCATTTGATGAATTGCTTGTTTGATTTAGAACTTAGGATAATAAAGATTAGGGTTTCTTGATATGAGACTGAGATTAGAGGTCTAGGGTTTAGGTGACCACTATTAGGTCATTACATTTTCCCTCTTTGAATTGATGTGCGATCAACACATTGATTCAAAGAACTATTATCGAGAAGATCCAGAACAGTTTGATTTGAAGTGATGAAACCATTATTTTGAGTAAGACCGACTTCAAGATTGGTTAGACGAAGATAGATAAAAAGATATAAACATAATGCTTAGTTTGGTTTGAAGTGATAAAACTGAACATCTATCAAGAACTCTTAAACCTTTTGATTGGTTTGAACGAATAACCAGTTTGGTTTGAAGCGATGAAACTGATTGCCGTTAAGAGATTTGATTAGCAAGCCAAATGACTTGATTTGAAGCGATGAAGCCAATTTGATGAATGTATCTGGTTTCAATAATAAACAACTCGTATAAGACTGATCTTGTCTAGTTTTGAGTGTGTTCACACTGTATAAGACCATTGATTAGGTTGCATTTGATTTTAAGATGATCTCAACTTGATTTGGTGCGATGAAGTTGAGATGCCCCAAGTGACGGGGTTTTGATTGAGGATATGATCACTGGAATGTTGTGTCCTAATCATGCCCCCTCAGGAGTGAAATCAAAATATGGCTAGGTGCCCCAGTGATGAGAAGCAATTCAATTACTAACATGATACAAGAAGAAGCTGATCTGATTAGAAATAGGTCCCAAGTGGTTAGGACAAAAGATGTACTAGATGCGAGGTCAAGTTGACTAAGATTGACCAAAAGTAGGATACATGGATTGACTGGAAGAAAAGCATGAGAGATTTCCATTGGTTGTACAAGCAGTCAGTTGTAGTTGACTAAAAAATTCAAATGTCAGATTTTGATTTCCATCCTAAAAATGGAATCAGGACAGTCAAATTAGCCAAGGGTGTCATTTTAATGTCGATCAACACACAACTGACCACTTGTGAAAAGGAAGATTGATCGATAAGAACCTTAGATCCTTCACATTGTAGATAGATATCAATATTATGTAGATTCAACACCATGCAGATGCATATGTAGATGCAAGACTAACATGGATGCAACCTAAGGTGTAGTTACTGAACCTTTAGGAGTGAAAATTTTCATCATCGAGCATTTTTGGAATATCAAAGTTGATACAATCCTTACTGGTGCCATTGTGACCATAAGAATATGAATATGACTTTCATCAGATAAGATATGATAAAATAACGTAAGCATCAGGGCACAAAAGACAAGATGACCTAAATGTTGTCTCTAGTTGATGTGGCAAGAGTTCACTACTATAGAGGCATTCAAAGACAAGATAACCATGAGTGCGATCTTGCACAAACAAACAGAGAAATAACAGTCAGGAGATAGTTCCGAACTCACCTTGGTGTACAAATAAATAGGATCGAGGGGTGTGAGGCTTTTCCACCTTAATGAAGGATCTCTTACCACATACATCTTGTTTATTTGACATTGTTGGATCATCGAGACCACACCAACAAGTAGTAGACAAAGAAAAGATTGACGAAAAATCAATGAAAATAGACAACATACAAATAGAAGTTCAACATACTTTAGCCAGTTTTAAATTTTTTGAATGTGTATATGTATGAGGTGTTGAGAAACACCATCGTGCTTGTGAGTACAATGTGTTTGATTGCTATCAATTTGTTTTTTACATTTGCAATATCCAATGTGTGTTAAGAAACACAAATGTATCCAAAGATAGCATTAAGAAACACTTTTGATTAGGGTGTTGAGAAACACCTGTTTGCGTCAGTAACAAGTTTTCCTTCATAAATGACAAGATTACTAACTCTGGTGTAATCCAAAGATATGATCAAATTGGGGACCCATGCCCAATGATAACAAACTCAAACTGTAAGGAATGACTTGACTCATACTGCAAGGACAAAGCTGATTTGATTGCCCTTAGACTATGACTTTGGATTGGTTTCAAGTGAGGAGGATTCTCATAAGAACCAAAGTGTTCATTCTCAAGAAAGATCACATTGATTTTCCCCCAATGTCTAGCAAGGTAGAGATCATTACAGATGGATTACAAAGCTTATGGATAAGGCAAAAATACAATGATGGATGAAGAGGGTGAATGCAATCCTCAAGGATAGTCTCCTCAAGATTACCCAAACTAGGGAAAAAAAGAATATAGCAATATAGGCTTATAGAGCAGTGCTAGATAACATATAGGATAATGACCGATGTCATGAAAAGCATGTAGTCCAAAAGAGTGGACATGTCAAGAAGTTTTTTGAGAAATTATTTTTTCAATTTTGATCAAGACCAAGGGGTCAATTTTGGATATAGCTATGATAACGCAATCATGATAAGGGGTGATAGAGGTATAAGTGAATGTTTTGGGATTAGTGCAAAGGATGTTCATAGATAGGGAGGATAGGCTTGGGATAAGAAAGATCATGATAGGGTACCATGGATGAGAGAAAGTGAATAGGATGATGGAAAGAATAATGAATGTTAGGATACATGATGCTCATGAATAGGTTTAACCTTGTCAAGATCATAGGAAGGAACATGGATGCTCACGTGCTAGCTGGATGTAAGATATGATGGATAGGATGACATGGAAGGAACTTTCCCCCAAGTGAAGAGTGCAAGTAGGAGGAATTACACATGATGCCCATTTGCCAGGTTTTCATCATGGTTCTTGTCCAAGGTGCCACAAGAAGTGGTTTTCACCATAGGATGGATTGATTTATCTTTACTTTTGCTACCAAGCTTCCTGCTTACCAGGTTTTCACCAAGGCACTTTTTTCTTTATTTCTTTATTTCTTTTTTTGTACTTTTGATTTTATGGAGGAACTTAAGATTGTTTTTCTTTGGATAGTGCTCCTTTGAAAGATATGATATGATTTGATAGGCCAAGGCCACTAAAAATATGCTCAAAGATGATGATAGTGTGATGATAGGGAAGAATGAAATGGAGGATAAGGGAGATGGTAGCTAAGGATTTATGTGATGGATTGGATAAGAGGAATGGAAGGATATGGGATGGATGGGTAGTTGGTAGGTGCGGGATATTAGATAGGGTATTGAAGGGTTTGTGTAGGGGTAGATGTAAATGGTGATAAGATCAACATCGACACACACCTTTAAGGGTAGTGGATGGGTGGAGGTAAAGTGGATGGAATAGCTTGAGGCTTTGATGGATGAGTGGATATGGATCTTGGTATACAAGGACCCAAGATGGATGGAGAAGAGGGTGAAGTATTCAAGGTAATGGATTTTGGGACATGAGGACCAAAAATAGAGTTAGAATATGGGAGATATTTAGATGGAGATGAAGTGGAAGAATTTAGAAGCTTGGATGACAATTCTAATGTTTCCTTTTTGTTCAAGCCTTTTAAGAGAGACTTGGGAATCCACATAACTTTTGATTTTCTTTTTGTATCCAAGTCCTTTAGAAGAGACATGGGAATCCACATAGCTTTTGATTTTCCTTTGCTTTTGGATGATTTAGAATGCAATTCTTCCATGATGGATTTAGGAACCCATATTTTCTTTGATTTTAATCTTTTCTTAGATTTAGAACTCAATTCTTCCATGATGGATTTAGGAACCCATATTTTCTTTGATTTTATTCTTTTGTCAGTGGACCTTTGTGGTCTCTTGAATATTTATTTTTTTATGTGTAATCACATGTCGATTAGACTAGACATAGTGATCTTCATATGTAAGTGGATTCTTGTATTTGTGATTTTTTCATTGTACATGAAAATTGCTTCCAAAAGACTTGGGAAATATGGATGAAGAGGCCTTATATGACTGGTTCATATGGATTGGTTGATAGGAAGGGTTCAAGGATGCATGTCTTTGTTGATCTTGATAGGGGATAGGGTAAGCAGATGACAAACTAGTAGTGATAGGATGGAGGGATATAAGGACCTGTTAGTCCAAATCTTGATCTTTGTCCTTAGTGTTCCTTTTTTAGAGTCACCTTGTTATTTTGTGTATCTCAAGCTACCTAAGCACTCATGTTTAAAATCTCAGTGAAAGATCTTCCCTATGTTCCATCGTTTCTTGCTAAGGAGAGAAAAGTATTTTGCTAACATATCTTTTGAACAGGTTTGAGCAGGCTTGAACAGGTTTGAACAGGTTTGAATAGGCTTGAACACCTATGAACAACCTTGAACTGTGTTCAAGGGCATTCAAGGATGTTCAAGCTCGTTCATATTATTTATAAAGAAAAAGTGGGTGATTAGCATTTGTACTAAAGGAAGGTGTTTCGTGATCATCAGGTTACTGAACTTTGGTCGACCTTGGGTGGAAGGTTATCGGTTAAATGATTTGGCTCTTGGTATCAAAGTGTTAGTGTGATATTAAGGAATGGGCTTGAATGAGGATGAACACATACGAACATCTTTCAAGAGTGTTCAAAGATCTTTAAAGATGATAGGTGGCATAAATCAAGGACAACCACCATCTTTTTAGACATGGGTCCCACTCGGGTAAAACCTTTAATGAAGAGGTCTTTCGGCGGCAGCTAAATCATGTCTGAGCTGTCAAATTAATGAGGAGTTTGTGCGACATAAAAGTTTGTGCAAAGTGACAGTAAATGATCATGTGTGGGAATGGTCACTTCTCTTTTCGAGACATTATTGTCTTAATTATGGGTAATTAATTACTCATTCTAGACGTTTCCTTTAAAAGCCCTCCTTGGTATTCATTTTTGAATTATTGTTGTTCTCTATATGCGCAAAGAATGGAGGTAAGGGTTTTTTGGAGCTCCAGTTGCAAAATTTTCCTCAGAGATTAAAGTAAGTCAGGCTGTCACTCTTCTAGTGTTTAAATTTAAAAAGCTAGTGAATTTTGCGGGGGTTTCTGTAGCAATTTGCAGTCTGTTCTTGCAAAAATGAAGTTAGCATTTCATTTCTTTGGGAATGTGTCTAGTTTAGTCTGCGAAAATTCTATTGTAATAGACACAGACCTAGAAGGTTATGATATTGAAGGGATAGTTGATAGGCTTACTGCATGTGTGGAAGAAAATGTCCCTTCTATGGAAATTTTGAGCAGTGGATTATGTATAGCCGCATGCTTCCCTCCTGCCATTGTTTGCCCTGAGCTTGTCCATGAATGTATTAAACATTATGACCAGCAAACTGAGTCAATTCTTAACAAAAATGGCAAAGTGTTGATGGCCGTAAATAGAGGAATTGTTGTCTCGGCTTTCCAAATCCAAGAACGGACTTTTTCAGCTTTTTCTCTTGCCCAATCTCTAGTCAAGTTCAAGCCCAATGCTGATGTGAACCGTACTTCCATGGCTAAGTATTGGTTGATAAATGCCCAAAGAGGAGGTTCTCATTTGCCTAAGAAGTTGAACAGAAATCACATGCATCTGCACATTAGTGATATCATGGTAATGCTGCACAGAGTTAGGGGGTCACCCGAGGCTTCTTTGTTTGCAGATTGGTTATTTTGTTATGTAGAAATTATTTTAGAGGGAAAGCATAAGCTGGATTGGGTTGAGTTAATTGCAGAATCCATGAGGGAATAGTTGAATAGTTCCAAGCATACTGGCTGTAGCTTTTATATGTCCTCTTATCTCATGTATTGTCTAGCATGTAGTATAATATGGAGTGGCATGGTTCATGAGCCTTGGATTGATGGCATGTGTGTGTTTGAATATTTCTCTATGCTTCGCAAAGATAGTGTAATTCAGAATTATAGGAGAGTTCACGATACTTTTATGGGAAAGATTTTCTTTGAAATGTTTGGAGATTCGGCCAGGAGGACGAGCTCAGAAGCTCAACACTTTGTGACTAGGTTTGGGAGTTATTACATCCAATTCCCTAAGTTCTCTTATTTAAGAATTGGTGGTTTTGAGGATGCCCCTACCAAATTGCCTCGATATGCATTTGACTGTTTTATTTTTTCTAAAATCTGTAGACAGCTTGCCGTTGTGCTAAAGCGTTTCCTTCCTGGAGACCGAGGTGAAAAACTATTTCCTTTGCAGCTAGGGAAGCTTTCATGTCTAACCTTTGAAGATGCTATAAGTATCAGAAGTGACCTTGATCATTTTAATTTCAAGTACTATACAAAAAGGATAGGCTTTGGTAATAAAATTTTTGCTAGCGGTAGCTTGGGCTTAAGGTATCACATGTTTCTAGTTCCCCATTTAGAGGATTTCTGGGAAGATTGTGTAAACGAATCTCAAGTCATGACCAGAAGCCACAGTAGACTCTGTATCTCTCAAATTCTGTTAATGAGAATACAATTCAGCATAGAGGGAGTGACAGATGATGGTTCTGATTTGATTGAACCTAATTTCAAAAGACCTCTCGATACTGAAGAGGTAGATGTTGATTGGTCAAAAGAGGAAGATGATGACATTCAAAATAGAACACAGCATGTTCTCAAATTAACTGAGAAGTGGCTACAAGTGAAAAAAGAGCAGTCCAGTCCTAAAAATACTACAAATAAATCTTCAATTTTGTTTTCTTCCCCCTTTGTTTCTAACATGCCTTAAACATCTGATAATGCAGGTTCATCTGGTAAGCAGTAGAAGAAAGAATCTAAAACGAAGTCTGTTGCAGAACTTTCATCTATGGTTTCTCCTCAACGTATCACCAGGTCGCGCTCCCGATCTCAAAAGAAGGTAAAGATGACTCAAGAATAGATGGAGACAGTAAATCTGGAAGATGATAAATTTGAAGACTTGAATTATCAGATTGGTGATGATGACCAAATTGGGAAATATCTTTTTGATCTTGAAGATGTAACCCTGGATTTAATGGATACTCTAGTTAAAGTCGGTCCCCAACCGGTAGCAACCAGTGACACACCCAAATGGCTGACTTCCTCAGTCAATAAAAAGAAGAGTCTGATTCCTGTGTCCATACCAGTACAAGATATTGTGAATAGGTATGCTCAGAAAACCCCTAAAGCTAAGAAGGTAAAAAGCACAGTGTGCATGTTTGCTGATGCTAAGACTAGAAAGTGGATGACCAAGGTCGCTACTTATAGGCCTAAGGAAGAGAAGCCAGATGTGGCAGTTGAGGACTTTGAAGTTACCAAAATTGAGTTGGGAACAATGGACAAAGTCGGGAAAAACCACTTATTAAAAGAAATAGCCCAACAAATGCTGATTACATCGGTGTAGGATAGCAAAGAAAAGAAAGAATTGAAACAGACCATTGTTTCACTTTCTCAGTTTATTAACGCATTTTGCAACTTTGATGCTACCCTGTTGTCTTAGTCTTCTCGAGTGTTCAATCCCAATTCTAAAGAAAATAAGACTCTACTGAATCAAGTTCAAAGGGGATGAACTCTAGTTTCTTCAGTGGATGAATGGATGGCTCATGTGCTAAAAAATGGCAAACAATATATCAAAGATTCTCATTCAGTTCTTCATAACACCGAGACAACTATAGAGGAATTGCAGGCTCAACAACAAGTATGGAGCATAGATGAAGAAAAGTGGGTGTCAAAAATGATCAAATTTATGGAAATTGAAAGGCATGGCTTTAGTAAATTCTGTGCAGAAAAGTCATTGAAAGGTGCCGAGGAGTCCTACTTCTTCATACTCAGAAAAAACATCAGCTGGCGTATTGCCTTGATAAGAAGTGCTATTATAGAGAATAAAGAATATGAAGCTAAAGCAAAGCAAATCCAAAAGGCTGCCCTAACAGAGTTGAAAGTTATTAATTTCACTTATACCTACCCCTCTGTCTTCGGTGAACAAGAACTAAAAGGTGCTTTGGATGCTTTTGAATTAGCTATTAAAACCATCATAAACAAGATTCATCCCAAGGCCTCTAATTTGACCCAGATAGCAAGGATTGAATCCATGCTTTATTTGTGTGTTGATCAGTTATCTAATGTTACTGATAGGGTGAAAAAGTTGAGTTGGAATAAAGACGCTTCCATGGCCCGAATAGTGAACTCTAAAATCTTGCATCAGTCGCTTGCCAAGGAATTAGTTCAAGCGTACAAAGAATGGAAACTGACTCAATTGGTTACCGATGAAGAAGGGAGCCCAGCGACAAGCAAGGATCGTGCCTTAGATAAAGAACCTAATTCTGCCATCTAGTTTCCTATTTTTACTATGTTATTATGCTAAATTTCAAGGACATGTGTCCTATGATTGATGGATTTGTTACTTAATTGTTTCACCAAGAGGCCTTGTTTTTTGGGAGGCCTCTCAGTGCTCTATTGCTATTTATTTTGGCTGCTAAAACTTTGAAAGGATTCAGAAAAACTTTGATAGATAGATATAGTTTTGATAATTAGAATTCAGATGGTGAATGTTGTGAACAGTATTGATTTTTAGATAATTACCTGTGTAGTAATTTTCGAAGTATATGATAGGAAGATCAATGAATCTTTGTTGTTTATGATTTTGAGCAAAGTGCCCTATGTTGGCATATAGTTTGACCTATTTTATATCTTAGTTAGCTATTTCATGGTATCTAAATCTTGAGTTTTATCTGTTATCTATTATCTACAGTCAAAGTTGTTTATGTTTTTCATGAAATGCTATTGTGGAAGTGACTGTGTTTCCTTCCTATTCATTACCAGGTTATATGTACTTCACTAGTTGTTTCAAAACATATCATCAAAGAATGATATTGTTGCCTTTATAAGCTTTCTGGTTAAAAGCTAGCAGATTAAATTATTTTCTCATTTCATTGAATATCATTTAAGGGAGCTGTACATGTTATAAAATTCAGAGGGAAGTGATTATAAAATACACTTACCCAACTGTTAAGAATAGTTTTTCTTTTAAGGGTGATAGAGAAAACTTAAAAGATTATTTACAAAAAGACAAATCTGTTTGCTAACATGACCCAATATAGATGGAAGGTTTGATGGTTTTAGCTTTGGAATATAAGGACCAAGGATGGATTTGGAGGATGGAGAAGGTTGATGCTTATGTTTGAATGGAGGGAGATAAGGTGTGGAAGGGAAATAAACATCTTTAGAGTGAGATGCATAACCAAGGCTCTTCTCTTTTGAATTCGTTTTTATATCAATAGGTGCATGAGTAGATTTGATATGAGCAATTTTGATAGGAGCAACTGAAGCTTGAGGGGATTTATTGTTCTGTGAGGGATTTAGAGGAATGATGGTTTCTTGAGGTGGATATGGAGGGGTATGCCAAGGGGATGATGGGATACTCTAATTTTGACAAGAATCTTTAGATGGTGTACAAAGGGTACCTTTCACTTGATTTTCAATAGGTTCATTAGAGATGGTGGAAATGATATCTTGATCTTGCTTGGGAGATGGAGGGATATCTTCTTGGAAGAAATGGAAGGGGATGATACAATCATCATGAGACTCTTGAGATATGTGACTTTGGTCAACCATTGGATAAGGATGGATGGTGTCTTGATCTTGATCATTACTGATATTTATTTCTTCACACTTGGGATTTCCCTCTTGACATGGAGCCACTTCTAAGGACAAGGTAGGAGTTTTGATCTGCATATAGGATTCTTGAAAGGTTGATGAAAAATAATTTTGAGTAGGCATGATAATAATTGAAGCACATAGAAGCTTTGGGTCTATGATCTTTGAAGCCTGAGAAAGACTTGTAGCCGTATGCTGATTAGCTTGGATCTCTTTTAGAGGCAGTCCTTGAGGGTAGACATAGTCATCATTATGCTCATTCTTTGATAGAGATGGTGTGGCTGGTTTTGAAGCTTTAGGAGATGGACGGATGGTGGAAGAAGTAGATGTGATGCACGAACCATTGCTAGACATGTATTCTTGATATTGATATGGCTTGAGATTAGTATCTTGTTCTTATTTAGATAAATCATTAGGATTGTCCGGTTTAATTATGCCATCATCAAGAAGATCTTAGATTTTATGTTTTAACTCCATGCAAGCTAAAGTTTTATGCTCATTTCTTCGATGATATGCACAATAGGTACTCAAGAACTTCAATCCACATGATGTGACTTGAGGTAATATGATGAGGTCATGCTCAAGAAGTTCTTCCAATGCTGATTCATAAGATTGTCCCAAAGGAGTGAAGTCCCTCTCGCATTTAACCCAAGGTTTTTATTTCATGAGGTTACTAATCCCTTTGGAGGGAGGCTTCGTGGTGTTTTCAGTAGATTTTAGGGCTTTGGAGCCACTCTCTTGATCAAAGAAAGGATTTCCATACCAAGATTTCTCCATTTTGGAAGGAAGTGGAGAGATGTGAGAATCATGATCAAATAACAAAGGATAGGTTGATCCTAATGAGGATTTTTTGGATGGTGTATCCTTTTCCCCCTTTAATTCTTAGAGTTCAGATTTCAAAGTTTGAAGTTGTTTTGATAAAGCTGCCATAAGAATCTCTTCTTTCTCATTATTAGGACCATAAGGTTTAGCCCATTTGATTTTAGAAATTGTAAGATTATCTTGATGTGATTGCTTAGAATATTGAAGAGAAGGTATGATGAATCAATTGATTGCTTGATAGGTGCTAAGGTGATATCTAAAGTGCTAACTAAGTCCAAGACCAAAGGAAAAAAGAGATAATGTCCAATTAAGAGAGAGATAGCAATAACTCTGGTCTTGAGTCAAGGTTAACGGACCTGCTCTCGCAACTCAAGATAAGGACATCACAGACAAAGATGATAAGATTGACAAGTCACTTGGACTAGCACAACAAAGTCAGATTTCAAAACAACAAGTGAGTCAAACTATCAATAGATTGCAGTCAAAGATAAACTAGCACTGATGTTGGTAAGAACACAGATTTGTGAAAATTTGGATAGAACTGTCATGATAGAATACCAATTTGGATAGCAATTCGATTGATTTTTAGAGTTTTGACACTAGATGTAGAAACTTGGACAAGAGTTTGATGGTTTAACACCTAAGAGTGTAGATTTTGAGTTGTTTGAGCATCTCTATATTCATTTTGATTGTTTGTTTTTTGTTTGTCACTCATGCAAGACACATCAAGAAGAATGTTTGTTGTAAAAGAACAAACACACCACAATCCTAGGTAAGCTAGAGCAATAGTTGCTGAATTCCCACTTGAACTAAAGTTTAGCCATGCCTACTCATAGTGGACAACTTAGAAGCTTGGAGGCACGGGCTCCTCCTTACAGTGCACTCACTTCTTAGGCACACCAAGTTTCAAATCCTAAGGGTATCACTTCCCAAAGGACCATTGTCTCTACTAAGAGCCATGAAAATGTGGGACGTCTTAGTTGGTCTCTGAACTTTTGTGCCAACAGATAGAGGGATTTTGGTCACTAGAACAAAGTTTTTAGTCAGGGCATTTGTTCAGGTGGTTATACTTGTGGCAGATTTTCCCCATTATGGAGGCCTCCCAGCCTATAGAAGTTATGTTCTGTAGGTTTTTACACACCACAAGGGTACTGAGGGAGATCTTCTTCTCAGTATAACATATTCAACACCTGTTCACTATATGATTAATCACAATGACATTTTTTATATACCGGTTTGAAAGGGCTTGGCTTTATTTTGTTATTGGTTGGGCAATCCACTCTCACCGGCTCTGTTAAAGCTCTCGGGAGGTAGCCATGCTAACAGATTTGCATGAATTTCTCTTACACCCAAGATTCACAAAGGCAAGGGGAGAGGATACGTTCATGCAATTCTTTGGGATTAAAAATCTAGAGAACACTTCAAACACATAAGTAAAGTGATTCATTTTAAGCACCAAATATGAAGTGTTATTTAACTACAAAACACATACATGATAGTTTTGGAAGACACACAAAGCCTTCGACAAGCATCCTGCATCAAACTCATTAGTAGTTTATGATTTATTCTTCATTTATCACATCTTGCAAACCACTATTAGGCTGTAATCAAAAGATAAGCATCAAGAACAACAAAGCCAAAGATTGGTCAGCATTATAAAAATCTGAAAATCAGAATTCTGATTGCATATTTAGAAAGTAGACAAAAGATTATGTACTTTCAAAAAAATTGCACTAAAAATGTTACCGTATGAGCCTGTACGAGGCTTTGGAAGCTGCAAAATAGAGGATTAGACAGGTATAGTGATGAAAACCTACAATTTTTGATAAATATATGACTCAAATCAAGAAACTAAGAACAACCCAGAAATCTTCAGACAATTATACCCAAAACAAAAAAAATTGCACTCAATTTGGACCCAAAATGAGCAAGATATGATTGTTTGAAGTTAGATTGCAATTTCAAAAACTTCAATAGTGAAGGCAAAGACTTTTCAAACCCTGCTGATGTCAGCAGACTAGGGCATTAAAATTGACAGCCGTCACAGAAAGTGAGTAACAATGTAGAATGAAGGTTTGACAGATGTCAAATTTAATACAACAAAAAATTCTAATTTTTTTTACAGATTTTTTTTCTCAAAAAATCTGCGTCAAGCTACGTGCAAAGATGATATGAAATTTGCCTATATTTTTGTGCAAAGGGTCATATAGCCTACATGGGCAAAAAAAATTCCCACTGATTTGACTTTCGCTGGATATAGGCAAGTTTACAGTCATTTTCAACTTAAATGACAATCCGAACGCGATGGTGCAATTAGATTTTTCTCAAAAAGAGATGTGTGTAAGATTTGGCTCAAAAGGATGTTTGAGCCCCACGGTGGGCATGATAAATGTGAGTGTGAAATTGTGTACTTGTTTCTGCAGCTGCAAACACACACTTCAATGAACGATTACGAGGTTAACATATTAGAAAATGACAAAATTAGAAAGACTAAAATGCCCAAGGCTAATCAACATCGGCTCATTTCCTTCTAGTAGGCAGGAGTGTGAATCTTGTTAGAGTAATAGTCTATCGGGGTTACTAATTTAAATCATCATGATCTAATTAGTAACTTCCCTATTCACTCTAGTTTGCTTAAGCTAATCTTAGGTAGTTTCTATTTCTGTTAGTTTCCCTTTTTAGGGCTTCGACATCCTTTATAAGGATTGTCCACTTTGTAATTCTTACCGAGATTGTAATTTCATTATTGTTGTTAATAGAAAATCATTTCTTGCAACATGCTTTTTCAATCTCTGGCCTATCGGCCGCCATAGCTTCTATTTCTTCTATCTTCTCTCTTCATTCTCGTAGCAGTTTTGCATGCAGGTGTTCTTGGGTAGATTGATATTCATCAATCTCAACATGGTATCAGAGCTGATCTGCTGTTCGCTGCTCCTATTTTATTGAAGCTCAGAGGGTTTCAGAAGCTTTTTCAGCTTCTTTTCGTGGTTCTGGGGGGTCTCTATTTTTGGAGGCACTTTGGGCTCAAATGGACACCACCATTGCGTCTAGAAGGCCCAAAAACCCTAGAAACCATATAAGGTTTGTCCGATTTGGACACCGGGGCATCAGGCAAATTTTTTAGGCCTTTCGAGGGCCGTACGGACACACAAATCGATGCAAAAATCGAAAAAAGATGTGTTTTGTGCATTTTTTCCAATGTGTGCAGTTAAAATTTGGATGCGCCGCCAGCGCGCCGCCAGCGCACCACCGCCGCCGGTCAGCGCCCGGCGGCCACCCCTGCTCTCCGCGGCCCGACGCCGCCCGCCGCCCTCCCAGCTCTGCAACCCGCCGCCCACAGTGGCTCCGCAGTCTGTTTTCGCCGCCATCGCCGTTTGATTTCTGCCACCGGGAGCCCCGCGGCCCCCCGCTGCCTGTTTGCGCCCCGCTCCGGTGGGTCCTCCCGGCGCCCATCGCTCACCGGTGGCGCCCTTTTCACATCCGCCCGGTGCTTCTGCGCTCCGCCACCGCTCCATGTGGTGGCACCTTTTGGCAGCCCCCGGGGGGCTTATTTCCTCTTCCCGCCGGTCATATGGCGACCGGGGGCTTATTTTTTAGCCCTTAGGGCCTTTGTAGCCTTTTTTGGCAATTTTTGGGGGTACCTGTCTGTTTTCTCTCTATAGGGAGCATACGGGGGTATTTTTCTGACTTCTATATATCGTCAGAAAGCTCTTTTCGAGAAATTTCCGATGGTAGAGGTTAGAGGTTTTGGTTCCACCATTTCGACAGCGTTTTTTGCTGTTGAAGTGCGATATTCTTGTTTTGCCTTCCGGGAGTCATATCTGGCTCATCCGGACTCCTTTTTCGGCAAACGAGATATCGTCGGAAAGATGATTCTATGTACTTTTCAGTGGCAGAGGTATTTCTTCCAGATTCTTCTCTAGGTTTTCACTCCTCCAAGTTATGCAGTTTATGCCCTCTGGTGGTGTGCTTGGTTCTACAGGTCCGGGGATCTCTTCTTCTGGTTTCTTAGTGCACTCTTCTTTCTGACATCTGAGCTTGCAT
>MU228105.1:209870-248778 GCA_018584345.1 Thuja plicata
CTTGTTCAAAAAAAATTAAAAAAATTATAGGCATAAACTTCATCCACTTTTACACATTTCATTAGTTTACATCATCTCCAAATTTTAAATATAAATGCCATTTTTATGTCGTTAAAGTTAAAAAATTTGTGTGTTGTTGACCTTTTCCTTTATAAAAGTGTGACACAGCTTTGTACTTTTACCCGTGTTCTTGGGTAGATTGATATTCATCAATCTCAACAAATCTTGCTCTCAGGTCATTGCAAGTAACAATGACTACACCAGATCCTAAACGAAGGATTTGAAAACTAAATGAAATGATTATTCTATATGATATGTAAATGCAATATTTTTGTTCTTTTCAAAACCCAAATTGAAAATGCTCTAGATTATGAAGTTTGAAATGCAACTAAAAAAAAATAACAAATCTAAGTAATTAAAACTAAGAATGTAAAATGATTGAATGCTAAAAAAAATATAATAACGATAGCTAAAACTGGGATCCTTTGCAAAGGAAATGAAGCTCTCTTTTATAGAAAATCTCTCCCAAAATCAACGGTTGAGATTGAAGAAAATAAGTGGCTTAGATTCGATTTGAGGAAGCACAATCCATGTGCAAGCAATTTCATTGGTCGAAAGATTAAGTCTTTTTGGAAACTTCCAAAATCATTTTTCAGTTAACAACTTTATTTTCAAAATGATAAATAGATAAGATTAAATTAATTGAATAAAACATATTTGTTTCCAAAATGAGAAAAGATAATAATAAATCAACTGAATAAAATAGCTTTATTTCCAATTGAGAAAATATAAGATTAAATCAATTGAATAAAACAAATTAATTTCCAAAAATCACTTGATGACATCATATGCATTTTTAAAGATTTAATTGATTTAAATGCATATTTTAATTCAAATATCAGTTGATGACATCATATGCATTTTTAAAGAGTTAATTGATTTAAATGCATATTTTAATTCAAAAACTAGTTGATGACATCATATGCATTTTTAAAGATTTAATTAATTTTAAATGCATATTTTGTTTTTATTAATTAATTTAATTCCTTTTTGAATTTTATTAACAATTTAGTAATTCTATTTAATTAATATATTAGAATATTAATTAAATAACCAACATAAGGTTTATTTGCGAATATATTGTATTTTTAGGAATTAATTAATTAATCAAGTACGATGATTAATTAGGACCTAGGGTTCAAGTCAGATTAGCTTGCATTTGATGAATTTCTTGTTTGATTTAGGACTTAGGATAATCAAGATTAGGGTTTCTTGATATGAGACCGAGATTAGGGATCTAGGGTTTAGTTGACCACTTTTAGGTCATTACAAGTTCCTTGGTTAGGTTTCCCTCGGTTTGCATTCACTATTCTATTCCTTAACTTGTAATTACTTCTTGCTTCTTCCACTGCAGCTATTGTGTATTCTTTCTTCTCCTCTTCTATTAATTCTCTTAATCTTGGAGGACCATCCTAATAATTCCCATATTGGTACACTCTATTTAGGTCATCCATGCAGTAGTATTCATCTAAAGAGATATAATCATCATAACCCCACATAGGATTTGTTGATAAGTTATTCACTATGGGTCGCTGATAATCATTTTGATCTTCATCATCTCCCTATCTTTGGGCAACAACACAATGTTCATAAGAATGTGGTAGTCTGCAAGCTTCACACCAAGAATAGCTTTCCACAAAATGGTTGTTTTTCCTCAATGGATCAGGAGTATGTAATTCTTTGCTCACTGATTTCCCATCCTTCCATTATGTGCTATAAGGCATATCTTGTAATTTATATCTATCATTTTTGCATGGTACTCGATTACTCTAGTTATACTTAGAATTGTCTCTTCCACTATTCACTTGGAGGCCTTTCACCATATTCATAAGCTTATCTAATCTATCTTCTTCCTTGTGTTGTTTAGGCTCTTTTAGATTGAACAACCGAGTGTCCTCCCTCTTAGTGATTATACCATATGCCTTCCTATCATTTTTAAATAGCTATAAAAATCTTGAGAGCATGTGCTAAAGTAGAAGGCTTATGAGATATGATTTCACAATTTGTCTTGCTATCAAAAGAACCCATATAGAAATTAACCAAAAACGCATCAATAGGCTAAACATCCCTTGGAGTCCTATTTAGAACCTTGTTGAATCTTTTATTGAATTTAGCCACAGATTCATTATTATTTTTCTTCATACTTGTCAACTCATGTGAAGCAAAAGAAGTATCATTGTGATCACCGATTTGTTCTATGAATTAATTTACAAATTCATCCCAACTAGATATGGATCTATCTGGAAGAATTCTAAACTATTCTGCTGCATCTTCTATGAGGGATTAAACAAAAATTTTAATGTATACATCCTCATTGAATTCATAAAATTCTTAGATAACATTATTCAAATTTACACAATGCACCTCAGCTGATTCTGACCCATTCCCTGAAAACTTTGGAATCACACTCCTTAATTCATTTTTATGTCATTAGGATATCCCCTTATGCCATAAAAATCTAATTGTCTATATCTGTCAGAAACCATTGGTGCTCTATAGTTTTTTTTTTCATTTGATTGATGGCTCCATGTCTTTGATTCTGTTGATTTGCATTCTAGAATCTCTGATTATTTCTTGGTCCAAAATTTGAGTTGATATTATAATCTCTTGGGCCATAATTCCAATCCCTATTATTTTGATATTCACTATATATCCTTCCATTATTTTGATGTCTATGGTGTTCATGTTGGTCATATGTTTTAGGATTCACTCTATTGTTGTGGTTATGCTATTCTCCATTGTTCCATTGTCCCTAATGATCTCTTCTTTCCCAATCATTGTTGTTTCTCTCAAGTCTTCCTCTATTATCTGGTTTGAACAAGGGGTTGGTATGATCATTGTTAAAGATATGCCCACTATTCTTCCTATGAGGAGGATTATAAACTCCATTTCTATCATCATTAGGAGCTTCTTTATCTCTCGGTGATCTGATTGTACTTCTCTTTATTCTCATTTTCCTCAGTATCTCTTCTAGCTGTATTTTAAGAGCCATGACCATTTCTTCATCTTCTAATCCTGCATCGACCATCTCACAAAATACAACATCCCATTTGTTAATTCTTTTCTCTCTTCTAGTCATTTCTTGATTTGGATCACGTTGAGACTCATTTCCTCCTCTATTACCTTGGAAAAATGGATTATAATTTTCATCACTGTTCTCATGGCTATGATGGATTGAATTAGGGAATTATTTACAAGAATACTCTTGATCATCCTTATCAGGGTATATCATACGTGGTACATACGACATCTTTTCACTTGAAGTCCTGCCTTTTCTTAGGCTTAAGTTTAATTCAAGTTGATTTGGATGCAAGGATCTTCTACCCCACATAAGATAGTTAATAACAAAATTATATGACCAAATTTATCACCACTTTAAATTTGTAGAGTCACCACCTTCTTCTTAGAGGGAAGTACTTATTGTCTTCTAGATTCTTTTCTCGCAGTAGAGCTTAACCTCTATTACTAGAAACTCTGTAAACTATTCTTTAATGATAAAACTCCCTAGTAGAGTTTCCAATCTGTTGGTGCTCAAATCAAAAGATTGGGTTTCCTATGGATTTTACCTTCCAATGATGAAAAACACAAGTGATTTTCCAACTGACAAGGTTTCAACCTAATTCAAGTATCAACCTTCTGTAATTTTGGCTCTACAGAACCAAGGCTAGTGGGCCTATACCCTAAGCTTGTCTTCCAAATCTTAAGGGATTTTTAGAGAAGATAATATGTGTTCCAAACTTGTTTCTCTCAAAGTATGGAAAAGTATTATTGAGATCCTAAAACTAAGAGCAATGTACTACCAAGTGTCAAATGTAATGCTGCAAATATTTAAATGTTGATGGATACAAGATATGAACTGAATAGAGTAGATGGATATAGTATCTCAAAATTATAAACGATGAACTAATAACCATAATCCAATAAGAAATAAAGATCAGTGCCTTAATCAACCATGGGCAATAGAGTAACTATCATTCCAATCTTATGTTCAACCTCAGAGATAGTTTTACAAGAAAACTTATCACTTCAAAGGTGTTATGAAATGTACATGCAACCTAGAACTATTTCAGAGAATTTTAAAAGGGTATGACTTCTCAAATGACAAACCAATTGACTGAGGCCTCAATCAATAGAATTTAACCATGCAAAATGAGAAAACTAATTGATATCAAAGACTATGAATCAAATCAGGAAACATGCACATCAAACTATCACTTTGAAGAAGTTATATTGATTTATCTAAGGGACTAATTGTAAAATGATAATGAAATAATTACACATGTGAAATAAAAAAGACTTATCTTTATTAATTTTGAAAAAATGATACAATTGAGTTCAAGTTTGCAGTTATTGATCCATCTATCCCATCTCACTATAATAACAATAAGTCTAATTGTGTCTCTTGTGTTGATCTTGGTATCCTTATAAATATGAAATCAAAAGGATGCAAACAAGATTCAGATCAACACAACCGTTCCTAACAAATACCTAATCCTAAGATCAATAACTGAATGCTAATAATTATAATAATTTAATGTTTGATTATCCTCTCCTGATAACATATGCTAACTAATGCCAATAATTCGATAGTCTCTTCATAATATGTCTGAGTTGATGACTTAAATAATGGATCTGCATCATGATAGTAGTCTGATCATATATTCATCCATTGTCTATCTCATGAGCATGTCGACCACATATATATCTGCACATGATAATGAATATATTATTTGGTGCATAGTCTCTGGAATCACATTTTTGCCTTTTATCAACCGCAACCATGGTGTCGATCATTCCTCTGTGATCCCTCTTCATCAATTCTACATGTGATCATTTGTCATGGCATCAAGAATCTAGACCGTCCGATCATTTGATATATTAGCCGTGTTTGCCACCTTTACAAACTACATGCAAAATTCAAATAATCAAATAATTAAATAAACCCTAAGTATAATGAAAGGTTTTAATGTTTTAACTACCACATAATAAATAAATTTTAATATTATCGCCACAGGTTCTTGTCTTTTCCCATCGCTGACACATGTTGCATCCTTCGCTACTGCAAAATGGTTAAAGTTCATTCATTTCTCCATCATACTGTTGTGCTAAACTATAGATCTCCTATCTTACAGTCACAGATCTTCCTTAAGTGCCTCAGTTATTTCCTGATCATCTTTTCACGCTCGATTAAGTCCCAACCATTGGTTTAAAGCACGCGCTAAAAATATGTCTTTAAGTAATCTATTTTTTACTTCACTTTATGCGCCTCCATGTAGTCCAATCATTATACTCTGCCAACCAAACACTGACACCTGTATTCCTTTTTCTCCATATGTAGCTTTTGGCAGGCTCAGGACACCTGTCATTTGTTTCGCCATTGTGTGATGTTTAAATAGTGTGCAGCCTGAGATAGCACCATCGCGCTCGATCATTGGATCAGATCTTAATTTGATAAGATATGACTTAGTTTGAATTTAGTCAAGCTAACTCCATATGACATGCGCCAAACATTTTTTGGTTCTATGTTAATTAAAAAAATCTACGTGTATGTCGAGTGTAAATTTTCAACTATCAACAACTCTTGTTCGACTGTTTCTATCTCTCTAGGGTTGAAACTTGCGATCTTTGCCACCCCGCGATGGATGAAAGATCACCATTTCTTCACTGTGCCATCATACGAAGGGTAAGTCTTTGACCCAGTGGTTTTAGAAACTATATTTTGACTTTGACCTGGTTAGCTATAAATCTGCACCAAAAGGAAATAAGAATAAATCAATAGTAGACAAGAATAACTATTAGAGACAGATTCAAACAATATAGCATTGATAAAAGACATAAAAAACATAAGTAAAAGTATAATATATAAATCAAAAGGGTATAGAATATAAATAAATAAGTATAAAAGAGATACTGTCCTGACTCATTTTGAACATAAATAAATCTGTAAATATGAGTTCCACCACACTAATCGAGCCAACAGATAACCAAGCACTCCAACAAGAAACTCCAAGGTAGTTACCGACCAGATTACCAAGCTCCCAAGCAATAAATCAATATCAAACCAAAACATTTTTTGGTGAAACATGATTTCCAGCTACCCTAGGATGCGCCTACATCAACCCAGGTTGCATTTATTAGAGAAAAATTGGAGAGGCATTTGAGAAGTTTAAGATATTCAAGGCTAGAGTTGAAAATGAATGTGGTAGAAGGATTAAATGTTTGAGATCTTGATGCATTCAAGGAAGGAGAAATCACTAATGTAGATGTCCAACCTTTCAGCGAGTGTAAACACAAAAGAAAACCTAAAAAAATATAAAAAAACTAAAAGATTTATATCCCAAATAACAACTTTGTTAATCATAATTTCTTCATACATGTTGGGTTGTAAGGCCTTCCTAGTTATGGCCAAGTACAAAGAAAAAACCAACTCAGATTCAATCCTATAACTTCCAAGTCCTAAAGCTATACTCTAGGATCTTGTCTACTACCCATCCCTTCCTTGGATTCCTTCTTGGATAGCCATATGATTGCAAGCCCTAAATTTATACACAACCACTAATAGGTTAGCCTTAACACACAATTACACAACCCAAGAAAACCTATTTGATCAAGTTTGCCTAATCCTAAATTAAGTGCCACATTTAATTATTTCACTAGGTGTGATCCAACTACCAAGGAAGCCACACATGTAGGTCCACCTTGAGATCCAAGTCATTTGATTCCATCGATCAGAAACCCTACCACAATCCTCAACAATCAATCGATGAACACAAAGGAACCAGTGATTGGATGAACACAACCAGTTGGAAAAGAATATGCCAAAACTCAAAAACCATAACACTTGAAGAGGTGAGATCATAGACACAACCTCCAAAAAATTCAAGGAACAAACCCTTTTTATCTTGCATGCCAAAGATCTCAATAGATTGACTGCACATACAATCTCAAAAAACTTCCCAAAATAAGGAACTTCATCAGACTAAAAGGAAACAACTCCTAGATGATGAAAGTCCTCCATGAACTCTATATTCCCCTGCATCAAACTACCAAGGTAGATAGTAAATTTTTCCTCACAGTTTGATTCCATAAGAAAATTAGAACACAACAACCTCATCTTAATCATCAGTTTCCCAAACCTCAAAGGCAAGAAGATAAACCTACACACAAGCAACCTATGCTTCCTCCAATTAGACCTTTGAATCCTCTACACTACAAAAAAACAATCAACACACCTACTAAAAATAACAACCTGATCAACATTCTTAGTATAATGCATTAGATCTGCATTCTCCTTCATAGACAAATCATGCAACTCACCACATAACTCATCACCTTTCACCATCATCTTATTAGCAACAAAGAAATCAAGATGACCACCATCTTTAACCACCTCAATATTCTTAACCACCATCTACAATTTTAAAAAACAAGTAAATAGATACCCAGTATGAAACTTCTCTTTAACAATAGGATTATCATCTCCAAAGAAAACCCTATCAACAAGTACATCAGTACCAACATCCTCAACATTACCCACAGAAAAAGATAACTCCTCCACATCATCAACAATCTCATCACCCACAACAAAATGCTCTGCAATTTTAATATCAGACCCAACCACATGATCATGAAAACTAACTTGATCTGCCACCCCAATCTCAGAAATGTCAGTGTATACCTCTTCAAAACAAACCTTGAATTTCCTTCTATGAACAAGCCTTCTCACAGGCCAAACAATCCTCTTTTGGATTGGTAAATTTAACCTTTAATTCAACCACCTCATCTCTTCAAGCTCATCAACAATCTCCTCTAGCTTCCTCTCAAGGTAGAAAAAGACCCTATCTTCAACCAATTGGTCAATATTTCTCATCAACTTCTTCCCTTCTCCCTCAAGGTGCAACTTCCCTGATCAACGATCTGATTACAAGATTCTAGCGGCCTCATAGTTAGTGATCTAGTGAAGATCTTCACAAACTACCTCGATTCAGAAATCTTCTCACCAAAATGGGATTCCTGAAGGTTTTTACCTCCTTACTAGGTTCATAACCAGCAAGAGAAAAAATAGTCCCTCTCTGAGTCATCTCATACCAATCCACAACAAGTGCAGGTCAGATCCACTTTTTCCACCCCACAACAAGCCCTCCATAGGATTGCAAGCTCAGGAACAAACATCTATCACACCATTATCCACAACTCACTCTTATAATTGCAACAACTCAACCTTCAAGCAAAAAAAATATTCTGTCCACCTTGCGCAAGTCCTTTGCTGATGCAATTTAGATCTACACTCTTCCACCTCAGAAACAATGCACCCAAAGCTTCATAAGTTCATATACCATGATTCACACCACCAAAAGATAAAAAAATCATTTCGATACCACTTGATGTAGTCAAGGATGGATAAATCCACAATGGAAATGTTCAACCTTGAAGCAAGGGTCAACACATCAGAAAACAAAGAAAATATATAAAAAAACAACAAAAATATTTGTATCCCAAATAAGAACTTTATTAATCATAATTTCTTCATACATGTTGGGTTGTAAGACGTTCCCAGTTATGGCCAAGTACAAATAAAAACACAAATCAGATCCAATCCTAGAACTTTCAAGTCCTAAATCTATCCTCACAAAGATTCTTTTCTACCCAACCCTTCCTTGGATTCCCTCTTGGATACACATACTATTGCTATCCCTGAATTTATACATACCCACCAATAGGTTGGCCTCAACAAACAATTAGACAACCCAAGAAAACCTATTATCCCAAGTCATCCTAATACCCAATTAAATGTGACATTTAATGATTTTACTAGGTTCAATCCAACCACCAAGTTGATCACACATGTAAGTCTAGCTTGAGATCCGCCCATTCGATTCCATCGATCATAAACCCTACCAAAACCTCAACAATAAACCGGTTAACACATCTGAATTAGTAACATGATGAACACAATGAGTCAGTGAAGAACATGTGATAAATCACAAACCAAAAAACCTAAAGAAGTGTGATCATAGGTATAGCCTCCATGAACACCAAGGAACAAACCCTTTTCATCGCACATGCTAAAGATCTCCATAGATCGACCACACACAAAATATAGGAAAGCTACCCAAAACAAGGAAGTTCATCATAACAAAAGGAAACAACTCCTAAATGTTACAAGTCCTCCATGAACCATAGATGACCCTGCATTAGATTTGATAAAGGAGGAGAATTTACTTCTAATGTGTTTGAAAGGTTTTTTGAGAAACATGGTATTAAGAGACATTTTTCAGTGACTAGTACACCACAACATAATGGTGTAGTGGAAAGGATGAACTAGACTTTTCAGGAAGTAGAAAGGAGTATGTTAAAGGAAGCAAGTTTACTAGAAATTTACCAGATAGAAGCATTGCATATTTTGGAATATACAATAAATAGAGTTCTGTAATGGAAGAAATATGGAAAGACATCATATGAGCTATGGCATGGGGGAGAACCTATAATTAAGTATTTAATTTTTTTTGGAAGAAAATGTTACATTTAGAAAGATGAAGATAATCTTGGCAAATTTGATAGTAGATCTTATGAAGGCATATTTTGGGGATATTATATTAAGATCAATGCGTACCGGTACTACAACAAAATACTGAATGAGATTGTGGAAAGTGTGAATGTGAATTTTGATGATGTTTTTTTAGAAAAATCCCGAGAGACATATTGAATACAAATCATATACAAATAACAAAGGAAAAGAGGATAAGAAAGAAGAATATGAAACTCAACCGACACCAACATCTACAACAAAGAAACCAAGGTATGTACAGAATTTTTTTTTTGAGAATGAGATTATTTGTGATAAAAATAGACTTGTCACGAGAAGTAGAGAAACACAAGATCATGATTTGTTTTTTTTACTTTCACATGTTGAGCCTAAATCTATAGAAGAAGCATATAATGATAAGAACTGAGTTAAGGAAATGAAGGAAGAACTTAATCAAATTGAGAAAAAATAGACCTGCGAACTTGTTCCCAGGCCGACAGATAAGAATTTGATTAGTACAAAATGGGTTTACCAAAATAATTTGAATGAGAATGGTAAGGTAATAAGGAACAAATTAAGGTTAGTATGCAAGAGTTACACTCAGATTTAATGAATTAAATTTCATGAGACTTATGCCCCTATTACTTGGATGGAGGTGATCAGGATATTTATGGCTTTTATAGCATTATAAGGATTTTAAGGTTTATCAGATGGATGTCAAGTTAACATTTTTGAGTGGAGAACTAAAGGAAGAAGTGTATAATGAATAACTAGTAGTTTTTAGTTCAGAAGAAAATCTAGATGTAGTATGTAGATTGAAGAAGGAACTGTATGGTTTGAAGAAGGAATCGAGAGCCTTGTATGGCATATTAGACAGATATTTGAGTGGAAATTTTTTTAGAAAATTTTTGTAGACAGTAACTTGTATTACAAGACGTATTAAGATCAAATCCTTATTGTTGTTGTGTATGTTTATGATATTATTTTTGGAGGTAAGGATTATTTGTGCAAGATATTTGTAGAGGAGATGCAAAAGGAGTTTGAGATGTCCATGGTTGGAGAGTTGAATTTATTTCTTGGATTGCAAGTAAATCAGAGCAGTGAAGGCATATTCATTTCCAATCTAACTATGTCAAGGAATTATTGAAGAAGTGTGGTTGGAAATTTCAAACCAGTATGATTCCAATTTTTACCAGTTGTAAGTTGACTAAGGAGGATGAGTCACAAAAATAAAATGCAAGAATGTATAGATTGATGATTGGTAAATTGTTTTAATTGACTATCACCAATACAAATATAATGTATGCAATATTTTTGGCAACCCTATTTCAGCAAGAACCAAAAGAGTCACATGTTATGGCAGTAAAAATAATATTTAGATATCTAAAAGGAACATTAGAGTTTGGTTTATGGTATCCAAAAGGATCACATTTCACGCTAATATATTATATAGATGCAGATTGGGAAAGATGTTTGAATAACCAAAGAATTACAAGTAGTGTAGATTACTTTATTTACTCTCGGTTAGTTTGTTTTTCAAGCAAGAAGCATGATTTTGTAAATTTTGTTGGTATTAAGGAACACAGAGAGGGGGATTGAATCAATGTTCTACTATTTTTATCAGATTTCTTAAACATAAACCAAATGAAATAAGGAACAATAAACTTAAATATAAATCATAAATCCACAACACCATAGCACCATGATTTTTATTGTGGAAACCCGGTTAAGGGAAAAACCACGATGGGGATGAAACCCGTAAATGATTACTTTATAGAAGTAATAAGCCTATTAAAGGTTTCAATACAATAAGTGAATAAACATGCATTAAGGAACACTACTTAGAGATCATTTATTAGATTAAAAAGTATGAAGGCTCACTTCCTTACAAAACATATATGGATTACAATCCAAAAGATAAACTAAAAAATAGGATCAAATATTCCAAAGAAGTTCCATGTAGGTGCAATACAATATCCCTTACTATGTATCAATATAGCTATTAATTACATACCATTCACACATAAAACATATACATATATCAATACCCTATAATATATTCATATCACACTCATAAATTAACACAAAAACTTGATCTTATATACTGAATTACAAAGGCAATTGCTTCAATAGTTGACCTCAAGAACAAAATTGATAGCTTGTAGGGTGTCGACCCAAATCTTCAATCAAAATTTCATCCGAACATTAAAAAATGACATAGATTTCTTCTACCATGTCTTCTCTACCAACTCAAACACCAAAAACAATTATACCAAACAAATAAATAGGATTTTTGTTAGATTTGTCAACACTTTGTCATTGTTTATCTCAGATCATAAAAAAGCTAATACTTAGAACTTTGTAACTTGCTCACCTGAGATCACCAACTGCTAAAAAGATGGAATAAGGTAATGTATACCTCATTGATTCTCCTCCTAGGTTTTATTCTCAAAAATCAAAAGTATATGTCTGTAATGAAGCTTTTCTTGTGACCTATACATTATCCCTATTCTTCTATACTTAGTCAATTTCTTCTCCAATCCATCAATATGAACAAAATATGAAAATAGACCATTTAAATAATGTATGGTTACCATAAATGAAAACATACAAGCCATTAAGAGTAGTGCCTCTATCTAACAATCTCCCCTTTTGAAATTGATGGCAACACTTAGTGAAAATGACTAAGTGTCAAAACAAAAATTTCAAACTCTAAAATGCTCCACTAAAATCAAAACCTCATGCTCCCCCTGAGCTTAATATCTCTCCCTTTAAATTTTTTTCCCTCCTATATCTCCTCCTTTGAAATCAATGGAAAAGGATGCGATCGTACAAAAAAATTGACTACCAAATCCTATATATTTTTGCCTATGTACATGTAGGCAAGGTATACTTACAAAAGTTTGAAAATTTTGAGAAATTGTTTCTCAGAGCGCAAAAATTTGAGAAATTTTTTCTCAAAGTACAAAAATTTGAGTCCCAAATCTTCTTTATTTTCCTGGATATCTCAATTTGATTACAAATAGCATAAGATAATTTCTCTTCTGCAACAAGGTTAGGTGCATCTATAGAATTACAGTCTTCTTATACTTACTTCCAACCATTAAGTACGATATCCAATTTGGGTTTGATTTGATTTCTTATCTCTCTAATCCTACCTTTCATCCTCTCCTTTTTAGTAACCAATGTTCTTATCTTGTTATTTAAAGATATAACCTGAATTGCATGACCAGATATTGAAGTTTTCAAAGGATCATATGCTTTGGGTAATTCAAACAACTTGTCATTACTTTCCAAATGATATCTTTTCCTTTTCAGTCATAGTGTTCAACTGATTGAACCTCCTCTTATCAAAATTACTCTAAACTTTATTAAAGTTGCATTTTCTAATGATTCAAAGTGATTATGCACAACAATAAATAAACCTTTAAGCTGACCTAGTGAAGAATAATTTTGATATTTAGTATAATTTGACTTGAACTTTCTCAACACATATGATGCAAGTGATAACGATAATTTGTCTTCATGTGCATCTTCAATTTTTTTTCTTGCTTTGGCCTGATCCACCAAAGAAAACCTCATCATTTGCACAGGACTAAGTGTATCTAATTGAATTAGTCCTTGAATAATTTCCACATCAACTAAATTAGTACTATCTTCATTAAGGAATTATTTCACTACCTTCACAATGTCTCTTGTCTCTACTTTCTCAACCTCCTCCTCAGGAACTCTTTCCTCTGCTACCTTATTAGTTTGATTTTCATATGTGTCTTTTTCTTCTTCTCTTTACCTTATAATTCATCCTTTATGTCCTCAACATATTCCTTTTCTACTTTAGTATTCACATTCTATGCTTGATCACCAATCTGAACATTATGTGTAACATTTTCAGTATCACTCTTCACCTCATCAATAATTACATAGTCATAACCTAATAAAGTCATACGAATATAAAGGATATCAACCTTGTTGTTAACTAAAAAAGTGATGGTAACTCTTGAAATAAATAAATTAGGTTTTTCATTTATCACTTGAAATGATGTGTCCATTCTTTCTAAGGGCTCACTATCATAGACAGTTCTGTCACGAGTAATATCAACACCATCCTTCACAACATCAAAATTGTTAGCTAATAGAATCTTTGTAAGAAACTTTTCAGTATCCTCTATTAATTCATCAATTTTTCCTATAAAGAGTTTGTTAATCCTTGTCTTGCTCCTAAACTACTTTGTTAACTCAAGTATTCTATTATATTTTTTCAAGTATACTTTATCTGCATCCTCAGGAATTCCCATGAACTATCATATTCTTGATTACATCATTAACAGTAAAGTGTGGCTTACCTATGTCAATTTTAGGCTTATTACTTGCTGGATCTCCTTCTAATGGTTTTCCTCTAGTCACCCAGCTTCCATAGCTCCTTTGGTTCTCAAGTGCTTAATAAAATAATCTAAATTTATTTCCTCATCCTTTTCATCATCATCAACTAAAATCTTATATTTAATTATGATTTTTTCCTTAAATACTTTACTTGTAGGTTTGGGGTCCGATTTATCCTTTGGTTTAGCTGCTCTAGATTGAGTTGTTGGTGCTGGAGCACCTTAAGGTCTTGCAATGATCTTTGAATAATTTTGGATTGTAGGTTGGTTTGGCCAACCACTAGAGTAATAAGGAATATTTATGAAGTCCCAAGTGTGTTTCTAGAGTTAGGAATGATTAGGGTTTAGTGGTTGATGAGATCAAATAGGAACTAGGTGTTAAGTCCTATGAAGTCAACCCAATGGTCAAAATTGGCTTGAGATCCCAAAATGGAGTGTAAATTGGGATTTTGATGTTTAAAGGTGTTTTAAGGTCTTATATGATTATTTGACGTCATTTTGGGTCATTAGGCATAGTGTTTTGACAAAATGCAAAAATTTGTAAAAGTTGCTTATGACAACTTTTCATTTTTGAAAAGTTGTCATGACAACATTTCCTAGAATTTAGGAAAGGGCTTTAATGGTGCCCAAATTCAAACCTTAGGGTCTGAGCATGGATGGATAACATATTTAAGGTAGTAGAAACCCTAATATAAGGGTTGGTAATCATAGTGTACAGAGTGAGTATTGCAAAGGATAAGTTTTAACTATTTTTCTGTAACAGAGTTTAGATCTAGTTGTTTAATGGATTGAAAGTGTTGAATTAATGCATTGAGATATTTTATTTTGACATGTAGAAACTTCTTGTGGAATTGGTTTGGTTGTTGGTGTCACTGGTTAATTTTTTGTAAATTCTTTCTCTTTTACTGGTTCGTTGTCTGGTTATGACCCAGACATGTAAATACGAACCTCTCTTGAATTCTCATGGTAAAACACTATGGCCTCTTGGAATCAAGAATGAGACACCTTGTGAAGTGTAAATATGTCTTGTGGAGTCTTTTTATGCAGGGGAATTATTTTTAACACCAAGCCCTAGGCGAGCGCCACTGCATTCTGGATAGGAGCTTGGATGAGACAGTAGCAAGAAAGCTTGCTAGATGGATTGGATGAACCCAATAAAAGGAGGGAAAGTTTAGAGGGGAGGGTCCTTGATAATTGGATGCAAGGAGATGATTAGAGGAGTTGAATAGATCACCTATTTCAATCCAAGAAGACAAATTGGTGTACATGTTCCCAAAACCCTTAAAAATATAGGTTTCTTGAAAAGCCTATGTACGGACAGTGTGGGAGACTAAAACCTAAGAAATCATAGAGCTTAGGTAGTCACTAGACTGAATAAATAAATGGTTTAGAGGTTTGTTAAGAAATTTTGTGAAGAATCTCAAGAAAACCAATTCTAGGAGGCCTAATTGAGCAAAAAGGCTACAAGGCCTCCAAACAAGAAAACCAAGGACTCGATTGGAAACCCATTTGAGGGTCCATCCAATAGAGTGGAAAAATAGTTTAATGTGGCCTAGAAAAGGTTAGGGAGCCCATAATATTAGCCAAGAGAGGTTTGGGAAGTTTAGTGGTTCAATGGAGCCATTGGTGCACAATGGAGTGTAGAAGGGATTAATGGTAGTTTGAAGTTGGTGGGAAGTTCAAAGTGAGAAAGGAGATCATAGAAGAATCCTCTAGATAGGGTAGAGAAGGATACCCTAAGAAGACCCAAAGAGAGGTCTTTATTGGAGAAAGAGTTCTCTTGAGAGTGAGCTCCCCATCAAATTGGTATTAGAGCCATTGAAAGGATTGGGAGTTGGTTAGTGTATATTAGAGAGGAGTGAATCCATAAGAGAAAGAACCATGGTGACCAATGAAGAATTGGAAAGGGATTTGTTAGAGTAGAAAGACAAGGATAGGCTTCTTGAAGAAGCTATGGAAGAAATGAAGTTGAAGTTGGTAGAGGTTGTAGAGACAGTCAGCAAGATGAGAGAAAAAATGAGTGAAGATAAAGATAAAGGAAAGAAACAAGTTGAGGAGGAGATAGAACCAGAGCATGACCCTCTTCTACCTGAGGAACCATTCCTCAAGGCCCTCAAGGCATTAAGTGGCAAGGATCTAGAACGAATTCCAAAGTTCTCTAGTAAGATGGATGCAAAGATGGTTATGGAATGGATTGAAGGTATGGAGAACCATTTCAAATGTGATGGAATCACAGAAGCATAGAAGGTAAAGATAGCCAAATCAAGGCTAAGAGGACAAGCATTGACTTGGTGGAAGTTTATGCAAGAAGAAAGGGAGAAAGAAGGGAAGAATCCCATAGAAAATTGGAAATCTATGGTGGCTAAGGTGAATGAAAACTACCTTCCAGAAGACTATGATATCCAACTACATAAGAGAAGGCAAAACCTCAGACAAAAGGACCTAGATGTGCCATCCTATACAGAAGAGTTCCATAAGCTTTGTCTTAGGTATAGGGTACAAGAGACAAAGAGAATCAAGGTTTCTCGATACCTTAATGGATTAAGGTGGAACATAAAAGAAGAGCTTAGCCTCTTTACTCTAACTTCCATTCATAGTTGTTTCCAAATGGACCTAAAAGTGGAAGAGAAACTTAGAAAGAAGAAAGAATCTAACTCAAGGGGTAGAGGAAGAGGTAGAGACTCCAGAGGAGGATACAAAGGTGGTTCCAGTCGAAGAGGTAATGAAAATAGAAGCTAAGGAGACTCTAGGGGTGCTTAACAAAACCATGAGTCTAACAACAAAGGAGGATATAATAGAGGAAGAGGATTTCATAATGGTGGAAGAGGAAGATCTGGTGGGTTTGGAAGGAGATCACACTTTGCTACAATGAAGTGTTACTACTGTGGCCAATTAGGTCACCCTACTTATAGATGTCTAGATAATCCAACAACTTCACAAGGAGAGAAGAAGATTGCCCATGTACAAGAAGAGGACATGACCAAACAATTAGAGATCAGCTTGGATTCAGAGAAGGGAGAGAACCTCATGCTTAAGAGGATTCTCATCATAGCACCTACAAAGGATGAACACAAGTAGAGAAGGGATATTTTTAGAGTCAAATTTAAGATACTTGGTAAGGTGTGTAGGGTCATAATGGACTTTGGATCTACTGACAATGCAATCTTAGAGGAAACAATAAAAAAACTGAAGTTGGACAAGATTCCTCTTGTATGCCCTTACAAAGTAACTTGGTTGAATAAGGGACATAATATCTTGGTGAGTGAACAAGTGTGGGTTGAGTTCACTATTGGAAAGTATCAAGATAGGATACTTTGTGATGTGTTTCCAATGGATGCATGCCATCTGTAGCTTGGCAGACCATGGCAATATGACAGAGAAGAAGTTCACCATGGGAAGGAGAATAAGTACCCATTCAAGAAGAATGGAGTAACTTATAAGATACAATCATTAATAGAAGAAGAAACAGTGGAGAAGATAGACTCCAACACTCTTATAATGAGTGGAAAAGAGTTCTTAAAGGACATGAAAGATGAAGGTGAAATTGGTTATGCTATTCTAGTAAAGCCAAAGGAGGAGGAGACACCTAAACAAGCACCCATGCCAATAGAAGTGAAAGAGTTACTAGATACATTTAAGGACATCATTTTTGAAGGGACTCCAGCTACATTACCACCAAAGAGAGAGATAAGTCATTAGATTGACTTTGTGCCAGGGGCATCATTGCCTAACAAGGCTGCATACAAAATGACACTAGAATAGGACAAAGAGATAGAAAGGTAGGTTCAAGATCTATTGGATCAAGGATTGATCAGGAAGAGCATAAGCCCATGTGATTTCCCAGTGGTGTTGGCTCCTAAAAAAGGAGGTAAGTGGACAATATGCACTGATTCTAGGGAAATTAATAGGATAACTATTAGATATAGATTTCCTATTCCTAGAATAGAAGATTTAATGTATTGTTTAGGGGGTGCTAAGTACTTCTCAAAGATTGAATTGAAGAGTGGGTACTATCAGATTAGAATGCAAGAGGGTGATGAGTGGAAGTCAGCCTTTAAGACTACAAAGGGGATATATGAATGGTTAGTAATGGCTTTTGGGCTTACCAATGCACCTAGTACTTTTATGAGGGTCATGAATGAAGTATTGAAGGATTACATAGGTGTATTAGTAGTTGTCTACCTAAATGACATCCTCATTTTTAGTAAAACAAAGAAAGAGAATATGAAACACTTATAATTAGTGTTGAAGATGTTGTAGGAGGAGAAGATCACCATAAATATTGAAAAGAGCAAATTTATGAAACAAGAGTTAGTCTACCTAGGATTCGTAGTATCCCAAGGTGACTTGAAGATGGATAAGAGTAAGGTTGAAGCCATTTTGAGTTGGCCTAATCCTAAGATAGGGACTGAAGTCAGAGCTTCCATGGGTTAGCCCAATTCTATAGGAAGTTTGTTAGGAGATTTAGTGAAATCTTTGTACCAGTCCTTGATAATATCAAATGAGGACTTAAAGAAAAGTTTGTTTGGACTAAGGAGGCCAATGAAGGATTTGAGAAATTGAAGAGGGAAGTAGCCACCCAACCAATACTGGTTTTACCAAGTTTTGATAAAATTTTCATTATGGAGTGTGATGCTAGTAACATAGATGTGGGTGCAGTCCTAAGTCAGGAAGGAAGACTAGTAGCCTTATTTAGTGAGAGGCTTAATGAGGAAAAGTCTAGATACTCCTCATATGATCTTGAGCTTTATGCATTGGTGCAGGCTCTTAAGAAGTGGAGGCACGATTTTTTTCCCAAAGAATTTGTGGTTTACACTAATAACCAGGTCTTAAGCTACATTAATACATAGGAGAAGCTTAGTTTGAGGCATATAAAATGGATGGGGTTTCTGCAATCATACACCTTCACTATTAGGCATAAAAGGGAGTGAATAACAAGGTAGCAGATGCCCTTAGTAGGATATTTCTCACCATCCAAGAGATTCAATTGTAGAGTACAAGGATTGAAGTATTCAAAGACCTATATGATGGAGATACTGATTCTTAGAGATTCATAAGGTGTGTATTGATTTTGAGAATCACTTCCATAGTGAGTTTGCAGATTATACCTTGAAAAATGGATTTTTGTTTAAAGGAAAAAATTTATGTGTTCCAAGGGGTTCCATGAGGGAGAAATTCATCCAAGAGAAGCACAATTGGAGTTTGAGTGGACACTTTGGGTTGAATAAGACCCTAGACTTAGTGGAAAGGTTCTATTGGTGGCCTAAAATGCAGAAAGATGTTAGAAGGTAAGTGGAGCAGTGTGGAGTATGTCAGAAGGCCAAGGGAACATCATCAAATGTAGGTCTTTACCAGCCATTACCAATCCTAAGTAGACCATAGGAGTGCATAAGTATGGACTTCATAGTGGGGTTACCTAGGACTCCAACTGGTTTAGATAGTGTGTTTGTGGTTGTGGAAAAATTCAATACAATGAGTCATTTCATTCCATGCAAGACAAATCATGATGCCAGTCACATTTCCCACCTTTTCTTCAATGAGATAGTTAGGATACATGGCTCACCAATAAGTATTATTGCAGAAAGAGATGTGAAGTTTATGGGGCACTTTTGGAAGAACCTATGGAGAAGACTAGGAACTAACTTATCTCATGGATCTGCATATCATCCTCAAATAGATGGTCAGACAGAAGTGATAAATAGGGTTCTTGGAAACTTTCTAAGATTCTTGACAAAAGAGTATGGGCAAGGATGGGAACAAATTATCCCACATGCAAAATTTTCCTATAATGATAGAACAAATAGGACTAATGGTAAGAGTCCATTTGAGATTGTATATGGGATACATCCAAGGGGTGTAATGGATCTCAGAGACTTGAAATGATATGAGGGAATCAATGTACATGTAGATGACTTTGCAAATTCAATGAGAGAAGTCCATGAACAAGTAAAAAAGACTCTAATGGAAGCCAATCAGAAGTTAAAGGCTAAGAAGGATGAAGGAAGGAGAGACCTACAATTTTAGGTAGGAGAATTGGTAATGGTGTACTTGAACAAGGCTAGGATATAGAAGGGAATACCAAGCAAAATGCAAATGAAGAGAATTGGACCATGCAGAGTGTTAGCTAAGTATGGCTACAATGCCTACAAGATAGATTTGCCCAAAGAAATGTATATTTATCCAATCTTCAATGTGAAGGATTTGATCCCATATAAAGGACCTGAGATGGATGAAGGGGAGTACAATATAGAGGTAACTAAGGATGTGGAAGAGTTTAGAGTACCTGTTAGAGAAAAGCCACAAGTGGAGAAGATTCTGGATTCTAGAGTACATGGAACACTTGGTGAAATGGGAATACCAACCTAAAGAAGAAGCTACATGGATAGCAGAGGGGGACTTCAAGAAACATGGAATCATTATGGATTTAATCACACCCAAAGTACCTTGATCTTCTTGTTTTAGGGGGAGGATGGTGCAGGAGTACCTTAAGGTCTTGCAAAGATATTTGAATCATTTTGGCTTGTAGGTTAGTTTGGCCAACCGCCAGAGTAATAAGGACTATTTATGAAGTCCCAAGTGTGTTTTGTGCATTTCTAGAATTAGGAATGATTAGGGTTTAGTGTTTGATGAGATCAAATAGGAACTAGGTGTTTAAGTCCTAGGAAGTCAACCCAATGGTCAAACTTGGGTTGAGATCCCAAAATGGAGTGTCAATTGGGATTTTGATGTTTTTAGGTGTTTTAAGGTATTATATGATTATTTGAAGTCAATTTGGGTCATTAGGCATAATGGTTTCACAAAATGCAAAAAGTTGTAAAAGTTGCTTATGACAACATTCCTAGAATTTAGGAAAGTGCTTTAATGGTTCCAAAATACTGACCTTAGGGTCTGAGCATAGAGGGATAAAATATTTAAGGTAGTAGAAACCCTAATCTAAGGGTTGGTCATCATAGTGTACATACTGAGTATTGCAAAGGAGAATTTTTAACTATTTTTCTATAACAGAGCTTTGATCCAGTTGTTTAATGGATTGAATGTGTTGAATTAATGCATTGAGATATTTTGTGTTGAAATGTAGAAAATTATTGTGGCATTGGCTTGGTTGTTTGGTGTCACTGGTTAAGCTTTTGTAAATTCTCTCTTTTAATGGTTCATTGTTTGGTTCTGATCCAGACATGTAAATATGAACCCCTCTTGAATTCTCATGGTCAAAACACTATGGCCTCTTGAAATAAAGTAGGGGAATACGTTTATAGTGTAAATATGTCTTTTGGAGTCATTTTATGTGGGGGAAGAATTTTTAACACCAAGCCCTAGGCGAGTGCCACTGTATTTTTGTTAGGAGCTTGGATGAGATAGTAGAAAGAAAGCTTGCTAGATGGATTGGATGAACCCAATCAAAAGTGGGAATGTGTAGAGGGGAGTGTCCTTGATAATTGTATGAAAGGATATGATCAGAGGATTTTAATAGATCACCTAGTTCAATCCAAGAAGACAAACTGATGTACATGTTCCCCAAACCCTTAAAAAGAGGGGTTTCTTGAAAAGCCTATGTAAAGATAAAGTGGGAGACTAAAACCTAAGAAATCCTAGAGATTAGGTAGTCACTAGAATGAATCCATAATTGGTTCATAGGGTTTTTAAGATATTTTGTGAAGAATCTCAAAAAAACCAATTCTAGGAGGCCTAATTGAGCAAAAAGGCTACAAGGCCTCCATACAAGAAAACCAAGGACTCGATTGGAAACCAATTTGAGAGTCCATCCAATAGAGTGGGAAAATATTTTAATGTGGCCTAGAAAATGTTAGGGAGCCCATGCTATTAGCCAAGAGAGGTTTGGGAAGTTTAGTGGTTCAATGGAGCCATTGGTGCACAATGGAGTGTAGAAGGGATTAATGGTAGTTTGAAGTTGGTGGGAAGTTCAAAGTGAGAAAGGGGATCATAGAATCATCCTATGGATAGGGTAGAGAAGGATACCCTAAGAAGACCCAGAGAGAGGTCTTGATTGGAGAAAGAGTGCTCTTGAGAGTGAGATCCCCATCAGTTTTCTTTAGTGTAGGTTACCTTGGTGTGGTTGTCATTTTTGTAGGGGTAATCTTCTTTTGTAGAGGAAAAAAAAAGTTTGAACTAATATCCTTATATTCCTGACCTTGGATGAAGATGAAATAGGTGTAGAAGTAGTAGGGGAATCAAAATCAGCATCAATATCAATATCAGTGGCTCCTACCTCTGTTCCCATCTTCTTTTCTTCCTCTTCAAATTTCTTTCTAGATTTTTCCATATTCTCCTTAGTGAATCCAATTCTCTCTCCTATAAATTCAACACTCTTCTTATTCTCCCATCTCTTGTAGGTCTTTTAACCAAAATATTATCCTTTAGACTCTTTTCCTTTTAGGTACCAAACATTTCCTCATTAGGGTCAATTGGTTTATCAAGAGAGTATTTGACATAAATCTAAAGTAAAATAGGGTCTACCTCATAAACCATAGGCATAATCCACTATTTTCTTGGTAAAAATTCTTCCATAAATAATTCATCAGTTTAAACCATAAAGCATATCGAGTCTTCATACTTTTCAACTATCTCCCTTGGAATTTTGTAATTCTCATGGATTTAGTCCTGAAAAGCTTTGAAGCATCCCCACATTGTGCATCTCCTAGTTTTTTTTCTTGCATCAATGAAGCAAGGAGGGTAAGGAAAACTAGGACCCAAGGCACTCCTAGCTATCCAAACCAACTTGCAGAACAACTCAGAAGCACAACATAAAAAAGTGAGAGAAAGAAAGTTGAATATTTATTTTATTTCATCAAACATCATACATGTCGACCTGTAAGGTCCTCCCAATTTCATCCATATACATTTATATAGATATAGAATAATATTCATACATGTAAGGTCACATACCTATGATCCCAATCTACTATTAGAATTCTCTATCAAAACTGCTACTAATCTAAGAACAAAAAATAAATATATAGAAGAGTCCACAAAAGAGGTTGGCATTCAGATCCTAAAGATCCAACATAGGAAACAAAAAATACCTAAATTTAGGTCCACACACATCCCAATGAGAGACCCTAAAATTAATTATGCTACAAAAATAAAATTCATACTTCAGCCAAAAGATCCAACATCTGAAAAAACCAACTTGTTGAGAAAGACTAGCGAGCACAGAGACCAGTCAGTGAAAACCACTGAGTATCCAAGAACAACCACTGAGGCCCCATCAGTGAAGCTAAAAAAAAAAAGCAACTGAGATCAAGTGGTGAAACAAAAAACCTTCAACTGACCATGCAAATTAATTACCGAGCACTTTATTGAGTAGTCTCCATCAAGCTACCAAACCAAAAAAACATATTTTTATTTGATACATGATTGCCAAGAACCCAAGATGCTCCTGCATCAGGAATTTGGGGTTAAAAGAAATGATTCTCCAAATCATGAATTACATACAACCTAGATTCAATCCAACTTAGATTGAGACATCCAAGATGAGTCCTCAATCGGTCTGTTCTTCCACTTTACTAGATATTCCATGTAATCCTTTCCTCTTGTACTTCTGCCAACTCTCTATTTCAAAATTTGCTCAACTTCTTCTATCTGTTTCTTAGGATAATCACTCAATACTGCCACTTCTTCATCAGATTCATGATACTCATACAAGTTTGAAATATTTAATATAGGTGATATATCCATGTCATCAACTAATTCTACTTCATAAGTATTTCCACTGTCAAATCTTCTCAATATCTTGCAAGGACCAAATTTCTTCATCTTCAGTTTACCATATGTTCCAATAGGAAATCCATATTTCTTAAAATGAACCATAACTGCATCACCAAACTCAAAATTCTTATGTATTCTTGATTTATCTACACTATCCTTGTATTTTTGTTTACTTTGTTCCAACTTATGTTTCACTCCTCATGCAATGTCTTCATAAAATCAGAAAACTTTTCACCTTCATCACTTCTCTTTTCTTCTCCAGCAACATCTCTCAAGTCTGATATACCTCTCGGTTGTGCGCCATTAACAATATCAAAAGGTGTCTTTCCAGTACTTCTATTTACTGAAATATTATATGCAAACTTTGCTTGTGCCAATATCAAATCCCAATTATTTGGTGTGTCTCCAACTAAGCATCTCAACAAGTTACCCAAACTTTGGTTTAGAACCTTGGTTTGTCCATTAGTCTGTGGATGAAATGTAGAACTATATTTCAAATTGATGTCAAACTTATTCCAAAGTATTTTCCAAAGATAGATAACAAACTTAGTGTCTTGGTCAGAGATGATACTCTTCGGTAATCCATGCAATCTAACAATCTCCTTAAAGAAAAGATCTGCTATATGTACTGCATCTGATGTTTTTCTACATGGTATAAAATGTGTCACCTTAGAAAATCTATCCACAATAACAAATATGGAATCATTAACTCTTACTGTCCTTGGTAGGCCAAGAACAAAATCCATGCTGATATCACTCCAAGGTTTCTAAGGAACAAAAATTAATGTATACAATCCAGTATTCTAACTTACTCCTTTTGCAACTTGACAAACTCTAGAAATTTTCACAAATTTCTGAACATCCTTATATAGATGAGGCCAAAAATACCTTTCCATAAGTAAACTCAATGTCTTATCAATTCCAAAATGTCCATCCAATCCACTACTATAGTTTTCCTTGATCAAATAAGTTCTCATTGATCCTCTAAGTATGCACAACTGAATACCTTTAAACAACATATCTTCTTGAATGAAACAATCTTCATACTTTCTTGATTGATTTGGAACAGGTTCTCTACACACTCTTCATGGCTTAGAAAAATTATGGTCATTTTCATACAAATTCTTCATATCATCAAAACCAATAATCTAAATTCTCATTTCAATCAACAAAGACCTTCCTTTTACTTAATGCATTAGCAACTTGGTTAGAAACTCCACTCTTATGCTTTACCACAAATCCGAAACTCTACAAATACTCTACCCATTTCATATGTCTCTGATTCAACTTATTCTGACTACCCAGATACTATAAAGCCTTATGATTATTATGTTGGTTCTTTTTTATACTGGAACTACTGAACAACAATGTTTTCATTTTACAAAAGAACTTTAAGAGAAAGCCAACTCCAACTATTTAACAATGGAATGAAAATGACCAACTAACAAGGATGCATAACCATCCTTGTACACTTTAGGTTCTACAAAACCAAGGGGGGGATACCCTTTAATGCCTTTAAATATTCTGTGTGGCATTAATCAAGCAGAGATCTCACATAGGCTCAACACAACCAGGAGATACTAGGTAACTAGATAATTACCCATTGAACATCGACCATGGAGTGGAGCATGATATAGGTAGAACACAAAAAATACATAAAAACATAGGATGTATTGGATTTTATATTTAAGTTTGTAGAATATAGCCAAACCCAACTAAACATGTGTTAATGTAGAAAATATTAGTTTCTGGCCAGTGCCTTACCCATTGGGAAATATCCTTTAGGCAAATTCAGAAATACAACAATCAAATTTTGTCAAAGATTCAAAGCCATAAATACAAGTATCCAAAACCCATACTTCTTATAAGATCCTAAGGCATAACGAGATGAATCTATGTTTTATTCAAAGTAACATTTAATTTTTTCCTAGATCAAAAATAACAAATAAAAACAAATACATAGATACACTCAATGCAGATGAATTAGAAAATTTACAACTCATAAGATAGACGCCAAAGGAGAGATTTAAATCTGAATATTTGTATTAAGTGTGAGGAATCATACTCTTGTATACAAATTTGCAGTCAGACATATACCACATCAATAAACTACAAAAGACCTTAAACCTTTTATTTCTACTTTTGAAACTTATCTAATACAATCTGCTATATCCCCTATGGGACCAAAATAGCTGGAACCTCCTGGAGCCAAACCCTAGTTGAAACTCTCTGTGGAGACCCCAAAAATTGGAACCCTGCTAACCTCTAAAAGAGAGAATATATAGGAGAAGAAAAAGACTAGAAATATTATTTAATTGACATGTGCTTCTTCCCTCCAAAACCATATGATTTTGTCAAATATTTCTTCAATTTCCCCTTGCTGGACAATCTTCACAAGACTAAAATTCCTGACCTGATCTTCACGCAAATTCTTAACAAACTTTTCTGCTTTAACTCCCATGAACACACATAATTCCAAAGTTTTGTAGACTTAATATAAAGATATTTCCAATGTCCTCCACATCAATATCACCTATGCAATTTTGATTTTAATACTTTATACTATATAACCTGTGCAATTTTGATTTTAGACTTGCACTTTATATTTATTTCTGCATTTTTTGCATAGGAAGCACCAGATCTCGCCAGTTGTCACATTGTGATTTTCTCCATCAGTCCAATTGGGTGCCTACATCATCTTCCTCTGCTTGGGCTTGCCACCTATTATATTTCTAGGTGTTGCGCAGGCGTAATCCCTTAAAGATATATGTCAAGCATCTTCAGATCAAGGCTTTGTGCTAGCTGTTGATCTTACCTCAGGATCCATGTACCCATCTCACCTGCCTCTTTTACAAGTTTTCCATGTCACGTTCCACCTATGTGCCACGCTATCAACCCTGCCACATGTCAAACAGGTGCAATACCTTGATGATAATCTCTGTGCATCTTTGGGCCTAATGCATTGCACCTACCGTCAATCTAATCTACCTTCATCACCTATCATTGATCTTCTGCACCTCAAGATCTGTGCACGTCTGATGCTGCTTTTCTGCTATGTGTATTGCGACCTCACCTACGCGAGCCCCACCAAAATTTGTTTATCATCTACCGAAGTGGCCCCTTGTTAGACAATTGGATTAAGCATGACCATTGAGACACAACCTATGCGCAGGCACCAAGAGCCTCTGCTCTTTACTTCAAATCACTATGTGAGAATTTTAGTATTTAAACATGTGAAATCTCCCTCACCCACAAATGTGGGATAATTTTTGGAGTTTTTAAAACCTATCACCATGCGCGCCCAAAATTTGTTTGCACCCTCTGGTTATCTTAGCAATCTTCTAGCTAAGCTCAGTAGACCATGAGCCCTTGGCTCTCACTTTATATTAGATGGAAGCACCTTGATATATAAACATTATATATTTCATATCCCCCACCAATGTGGGATTATTAGCTTTATAACCTTTTAAAATCTTCAATTTTGAGTGCCAACATGCACTTATCAGTGATAATGGAAGACAATTCAAAAATAAGGATGTTAAGGAGTTATGTGAAACATTTCATATTACTCAACATTTTTCTTCCATCTATTATCTTCAAGGTAATGGACAAGAAGAAGCCTCTAATAAAAATATTTTGAAAATCCTCAAGAAAAGAGTTGATGACTTGGGTAGGGATTGGCACATCTAGTGAAACACAACACTTTGGGCTTATAGAACAAGCATCATAACACCTACTGGGGCCACACCTTTTTCTTTAGTGTATGGAGCTGAAGAATTTTTACCATTAGAAGTGGAAATTCCATCCCTAAGAGTCTCATTACATGGCATCTTGACCGATGATGAGTATAGAGTGTCTAGATTGGAAGAGCTAGAGTTACTAGAAGAATATCAATATCAAGCCTATAATCATCTTTAAGTGTACCAAAAGAGAATGTCCCATAAATATAACAGAAAGATCAAACCTTGAGCCTTCCAAATAGGTGATCTTGTTCTAAGAAAAAATCCTAGAAACCAATCAGAATATGAAAAGAAGGGGGAATTTGAGGAAAATTGGTTAGGAACCTTTGTAGTTACATCATGCTATGGGAAGGGAACATACAAATTATTTGATTGTGAAGGAGATGAGCTTTAGGAACCCATCAATGCCATACACTTAAAGAGGTTTTATACCTAATCAGATGAAAGAGTATCTGTTGAAAGAGTATCCGTTGAAAGAGTATAAGAAGAGAGAGTATCAAATGGAAAATCATCATGTTGTATAGTTCAAATTTATCTTGAGAAAAATCCAAAAACATGAGAAAATTTCAAAATCCAAAAAAATGAGAAAGATCAAAAAATTCAAAAATAATTGAAAAGCAGAAAAGCATAAAAAGAGGAAAATTGAGCATGAAGAAAGTAAAAACATTCAAAAGATCAAAAAAATTGTTGTCTTGGTGAGAACCTAGAAAATAGGCACCTTGATGATATAAAAAAAAATCAAAGAAAAAAATGAAACAGAGAAAAGTGCCTTGGTGAAAACCTAGAAATAGGCGCTTTGGTAGCAAAAAAAGAAAAAAAGAGAGAAAAAGTGCAATAAATCCAAGTGCTGAAAACCTAGAAAATAGTTTCTACTTACCCCAAGTCAAGCCTAGTTGCATTGCATTTACATTTTCCCATCCTTGTATATATCCCATTGCATTCTGTCATTTGTACATAGTCATAATAAAGTCTGTGAGCTGCATTTGTACATCAAAATTTTGTCATTGTGTTTGCAAGTTGCCCTAGTTCATTATCATTGACAAATTCAATAGGGGGCACATTTCAGATTTCAATAACTCAATGGAGAACAAGAACAAGGGAGATTTCAAATCCCTTCATCAAAAATCAAGAATCACAATCTTTGACACTTATCAATTGATCCAAATATCAAATTTCTACAAATCCAAACATATGATTCATCTCCATTTCAAAGGCTAAGAAATCAAATGCTAAGATGATACATCAATCATTATGAACAAAGGATCAAAATTTGATGGATATTTTTTCTAAGAAAATGGATCAAAATTCACGTGTATTTTCCAGAGAGGTATTTTCCATTTGGATAACCACTTGAGTCAGCCCTAAGAACACTCATTGCCAACAAACACATAACTTTACCAGAGGCAAGACCATATGAACCTCAAGTAAAACCATCATTATGGAGTGATTCTAATCATTGTGAATATCATCGTAATAAAGGGCACAAAATGAATGGTTACATGAAATTGAAACATGTGGTTCAAGATCTTATTGATAATGGTATTATTGAGGTTGATGGACCTAAGAATAATGAAGATCACATGGCCTTTAAAACTCCTTTCCTAAATCATGAGAAGGGTGAATCTTCAAAGACTAATCAATAAAATCAAAAGGGAGATCATAAGGTAATTTTTTCTCACTCCTATGACAATACGATCAATTCTTTATCTAGTTATGATAACATTATTAATATCTTATTATCCTATCAATGATGTGTTGAACTAGATATGCAATGATGGAGACATGATATTTTTTAGATTACTACTTGTAAGGTTGATTCCTAGATATATGCAAGTTTTTATAATGACATGATCATCAAATAATCACCGAGGCCATTTTTATATCACTAGGGATCATATCTTTGTTTGTTTACACAAAAGGATACCTTTTCCATTTAGATTGTTCATATCTTAATGCCAAAATCCACTTGCAACATTGAATTTGATGAAATCAGTATTCATACTCTCATGGTGGGGGAAATCTTACCAGTGAGGGTTGTATTGATGAGTTAGAAATTCAATGATGGGAGTGGTCACATTGAATATGATGAAAGAGATATTCATACCATCATGGTTTGGAAATGTCACCAGTGAGGGTTGTACCAGTTTCCAAATGGTTTACCAAAAAATGCTCAATGATGATAATTGCAAAAATAGTGATCCATTACAAAGTGACAACTGTGTAGTTGCATTCATGTTTGATTAAATTGTGCATTAATAATCATTATGGGAGTTCTCAAGGATAGTAGGAATCAATCATCTAGGTCAAATTATCAATATCATAAGGAAGAGGCAAGGTCTCTCAAATGTCCAAAATCATAATTGTCTATCAAATGTCCACATCACAAATGTACATCATCTAAGAAGATGCATCAAAATTATATCCTCAAAGGAGGTACATATGTCCATCATCAAATATCTCAATCATCACAATGATCCAAGCATGACTTCACCCTGACTTTGTATGATGGTCTATCAACATACCATCACCTGTACCTACATCCATAGATGGCCTTGTGCTATTGGTTTATCATCTTTCAGGTTCTCTAATCCGCTAGTCCATCATATACCTTTTTTTTTCAAACAAGTAAATCCTTCATGTCTTTGTTCCATTCACATCACATCAATTTCTAGTGTTGTCAATATAACATTGATCTTCAATTTTGGGAAAGATCCCTATCAAGGATTATAGGTCCTTCACCCAGAACCCAAGGAATCAAGGTCAATTTTGAGTCTATATCATAGAAATATATCTTTTTCTATTAAGAATCTATCGTTCTTTCACATACTTCATTTTGATCAAATCCTAATTGGAACCTTTTACTATCACTTATTTGCAAAACCTTCATCACAATTGTAGATCAATAAACACATCATCCTATCTATCCAACTATCTATCAATCATCGTAAATCGTACCATCTAGTGCAATATCAATCATCACACATTTTTCTTCTAATCTATCAAGAGATCCATCTCATCACTCTTTATCTAATTAATATCTGGAGGGGGAATATCATACCCATCATCATCTTGACCAGATTATCTTTGGGGCATCTAGTTAGTATCAAAAGATGATCAAGGTCTGAGACATTTTCTCATCTTCAAATTTCATCTTTTATCTGGATTTAAATCAACAAGGGTGACATTAACCAAATTTTTGCAATCAAAATAAATCATTTTCCTCAAATCCAATGCTTGCAACATCATCTTGATTTTAATCCCAAGGGGGCATAATAGCACCAGGGTGTCTAGTTTTGTGAATCGGGGCACTTTTTAAAATCAGGGACATCAGATGTCAAAATTATTTTTTGACATTAGGGAATCAAAATGGAATAATTTTCACAATATAGGTATCACACTATCAACAAAAAAACATCAGGATCATATCAGTAGCATATCAACATCATTTTTGGCATCATATCGACATCATCATATCAGGGATTCACATCAGAGTATCAACATCAGTATCAACATCAAATCAGAGCATCATCATCAGTATCAACATTATATCCGACATTAGTATCATCATCAGACATAAAACATCATGTAATCTTTGAACGAGTGGACTTCACACATTGATTAAAAGAGGGGCATGTGTAGACACCCTAAATTGGTCAACCAAAATCAACATGGTCAACCAAAGTCAAAAGGGGTCAAATCAAGTCAACATCATGGATTAAATAATAAATCCATTTAATTAATTAAATCTAAGCCAAGAGGGGATTATTTAAACTATGTGTTAGGGTCAGTTAGAGTTGCCTTTGTTGAAGTGTCAAAAACCCTTGATATTTCTTTAATCCAAAGCTCTTTAGCACATCCCCTTGAAAGTCTCTCCTTGTACCAACCCTTTAAGCGCATATTCCCTTCAAATTTGTCAAGTTCAAGTTCAGCAATTATTAGACCAATCCCTTACAAGGCTCAATCTTTACTTGAACCACTTTGAACCTCTTTGAACTTCGGTTCAAAGTAGTTCAAAGCGGGTCAATGAATGTTTTATCTTCTAACTTCTATTTTCTGTAGGTGGGCCCCAACCTATGTTACCTTATGGAGGTGAACCACTTTGAACCTCTTTGAACTCCGGTTCAAAGTAGTTTGAAGAGGTTCAAAGATAGATTTCGAGCAGAGTCATCAAGTGAAAAATAATTGATGGGACCCATGATGTGACCTGGTGACGTAATGATGATTAAGTTTTGAGAAGGGCAATTTTGATTTGACGGGAGCCATCGGGAAAACTTCCAATAAAATTTGGAATGACATTTAATGACATTTTTAGCACGAGCAGAGGATTTTATTTGAGGTATGATTAATAATGATATTAAGGGTGGTGGATTCCAAAGATGCCTTATTGATGAGTCATTACAGCTCACATCCTCAAAATTTAATGCTCCTGACTTATGCTCATTAAAGTCGGTCTCTCCGGGCATGATTTTGAAAATATAAATAGCTCTATAAGTTCTTCTTTCCTGTTATTTTTCTGTGGAGTCTTGGCTATGGAGAAGAATTTGTTTCGAGTCTGCATAAAACAAGTAGCTCCTAAAGCCTTTTCTCTTTTCCTGTTGCTGTTTAACATATTGATTCAAGAGGGGGGAGTCATCTGGGTTTTTATTTCTGAAGAGAAGATGAAGTCCAGTTTGCATTTCTTCAGGAATGTTAGAAATATGTAGTGCAGAGCTCCTACTATCTTAGAAATAGACCTACTAGGGGTTCCAGTAGAAAAAATGACAGTGGATTATACAAACCATGTAGTAGAAGAACATAGCCTAGAATTCCTGTCGAGTGGGTTATTAGAAGCCGCGAATTTTCTGCCATTAGTTGTATGCCCATAATTAGTTCAACAATGTATTAACAGATATGATATTAAATCCAAGTACATTTTGAATGTGGAAGGCCAAACCCTTGTGCCTGTCAATAGAGAGACTATTATGGCTGTTTTCAAAATCCCGGAAGAGTCTTTTGTCAGTTTTACACCCACTCAATCCCTAGCTCAGTACAAAGAAAATGAGGATAAAAATCAGAGCCATGTAGCTAGGAAGTGGACTCAAACCAATTACAAAGGCGGCTCTCGTTTGCCCAAAGTGCTCACTAAAGATCACATGAAACCCCTTATTCATGATATGATAGTGTTACTTCACCAGATCAAAGGTTTAGAACAAGTTCTTCTCTACGAGGAGTGGATGTTTCATTTTATAGAAATTATCTTAGAAGGGGGTCAACATATTGATTGGGCTGAAATCATTGCTAGTTCCTTGAGAGACCAACTCAAACAAGCTCAGGCCATTGGGAAGGAATTATTTATGTCTTCTTATTTGATATATTGCCTAGCGTGCACACAACATTTGTCTACCATCCGACATGTCCCTTGGAATGAAGATATTTTAATTTATGAGTACTGTCTTTTGTTAAGAAAAGATAAGATTTTGGGAAATTACAGGAAAGTTCATGATGTTTTCCTAGGAAAACTGTGTCAATAATTGGCAGGGGTTCCAAACCAAAGAGTTTCATTGGAGGCACGGAAACTAATTCAAACTTATGGAAGCCTGTATATCTAATTCCCATGTTTCACCTACATTTGGATTGGAGGCTTTGATGATGAACCTCTCAAGCTCCCAAGGTTTTCTTTTGACTATTTTATTCTGGCAGAAGTTTGTAGGCAATTGTTTATGGTTATCAAAAATGCTCCGCCAGAAGAAAGATGGCATTCCATGTTCCTAGTTAAAATTGGTAACTTAACCTGCAATAATATGATGGATGCTTCAGTGATAGGAAGCAATTTGTTGAATTTCCATTTGCAGTTTTATAAGGTGAGAAGGGGTTTTGACAATAAGGGCTTTGCTAGGCAGGTTTTAAGCCTAAGTAATTATCCTTCACCCAGCTCACACTTGGAAGACCTATGGGAAGATCTCAGAGATGAGGAGGCAATCTGGAAGCAAGATCATTCCAGGCTTGTAATCCCATAGATTAAGATGTTGCAGTTGAATTTTGATATTAAAGATGTGGAGGAAGATTGCTCTAAAACCACAGGTTTGGAGACTAACAATGTGGATGTGAAAGTTCCCTCAGATATAGATTGGAATAGGAAGGAAGAAGATGATATAAAATGAAGGGCCTGAACCATCTTTAGGTCATAGAAAGCTAGTTAACAGAAAAGAAGAAGGAGAGAAATGAGAACCCCCCTCTTGAAAAGTGTAGTCCTAAACCAACCTTAATGAAAATGAAGAATGCCTCATCTAATGTATCTCATGTGGCTCCAAATGTAGGTCAAATTTTTTCCCCCCAGAAAAAGGTGATTTCCAGCAAGCACCCGACTGCACCAAGATCAAGATCAAGAACAAGATCAGAGAAGCGGTCTCAAATGTCAGCTTTAGGACTTGACTACCTAGATTTTGAGATCAATGATAATGATATTTCATTTTCTGTAGATCAACAAGTAAAAGAACAGTAAACTTCTATTATGAATACAGAGATACCTCAGGTTGAGGACACTCCTGCAAAAACCCCCGATAATCCGATAGTCACTAGTTTAATCCCTCCTTGGCTTACTAAATTGGTGAATAAGAGGAAATGCTATAAACCACTTTTGCTCCCTATAAAAGAGATTGTTACCAAGTATGCTACCCAAACCCCCAAGGCAAAGAAAATGAAGAGTGATGCTAGGTTATCCATCGATCTGTCAACTGGAAAGGTGATTGCAAAGATAGCCACCTTCAAACCTAAAGAAGGAATTCAAGAAATAGAGGCTAAGGAATTTGAGATCACAAAAATGGAACTTGGTGTTCTAAACAGGGATTCTAGGGATCACCTATTTAAGTTTTCAGCCGGTCATATGCTTGGGTAGTTGCAAAAAGATGGGAAAGAGAAATAGAAGTTAAAATAGTTAGTCTCCACCATGGCTGAATTCCTTTCCTCACTTGCTGATGATAGAGTTCTACCCCTAGCTCAATCTTTACAGGATTTCAATCTGAATTCAGTCGAAAGCTAAAAGCTAGTAAAACAAATTCAGCAGGGGAAGGTTCTGGAAGAGGTCATGAAGACTTGGATAAACAATGTTATCAATGAAGGTAGTGCTTTTGTCCATGAGTTTAAATCTACTTGTCTCGATGGAGAAACATTACTTGGTGAGGTTCAAACCTTAGTTCCAAGTTGGGAAATGGAAGAAGCTAAATGTGCAGCAATTTTTATACAGGTTCAAGAAATAGAAAATTATGGTGTGGTTCAATTCTTAGCTGAAAATCCAATGAAGTTGATAGACCCCTGTATGCTATTTATTCTGAAGCAGAACTTTGGATGGAAAAACACAATGTTTAAAGCTGAAATTTATCAAGCTAAAGTGATCAAAAAGGAAGTGATGGCTATGCGTGCAGATGCTCTGAAAGATATCAAAATAGTGAACCCCTCAAGTATTTTGTAGATTGACAGAGGTAGCAGAGATGTGGATGCCATGGTAAAGATCTTCACAGATGCCATGAACACTCTCAAAGAAAATGAGGCACCGATAGTTTAGAAATTCAGTAGAATTGCGAATGTGGAGTCCATGTTGCTGCTGAACAGAGGTCAGTTTCCAAAGCAAGCGGAGAGAATCAGGGAATTAAGATGGGAAAATAATGTGACTCGGGCAAAGCTGACAGGCCTGAAGAATCTACATTCCTAGCCATCTTAAGAGTTAACAAATGTGTTCTGATCGTGGAAGCTCATGAAAACTGCCACATCAGAAGGCCCCGATGGGAGTTAGTGATCTTAGAGGCTTCTTTTCCTTACTTTATGTTTTAAGTGACACGTGATTTGAAACTCTATTTTTGTCAGTTATGTAACTAATTTTTTTTCCTTTTGATATCCGAGAGGCCAGGTTTTCTAGAGGCTCTCTCGGATGCAAAAATATATATAGAGGAACTCTGAACAGAAAAAGGGTTAGAAAATTAAGGTAGAAATTAGATGGTTTCTATTTTGAAGTAGGTAGTTAGCATAAACTTTTTTATAATAGTCGAAGATAATATAATCAACCTTTGGGAAAAACTCCCCTTTTGATAGCTTCACAGCCCAGATTACAGATTGAACCAGCACCAAAAGAGACAATGTGTTCTTTTCATCTGACTACAGATCATGACGGAGAATCTTTTCCTAATTGGTTAAGGTGTCTTCAACTTAATGCTACAAAATATGCCATTGGTATAGAAGAGTTGCAAGAAGAGAAAAACTCACCCAATTTTGGTCCTTCTAGTTCTTTTTATCTGGAGTATCAACTAGGTCCTGATAGAAGTGGAAGTGTTTTGGCGACCTTACAAGACCCTGCTTGTGCAATTCTAACAAGGAATCAGAGAACGAAAAAATTCATCCCTAGTTTAACTGCTACTACTGATGCTAAACACAAGGAAACTAAAGATGGAGATACTTCTGTAAATTCAAGAAATTTTGAGGTGAAGATCTTGCCAAGAGGTAATCCAACTCCTTTTCCCTTCGACTTCGTTGAATTCTTTAAAAGTACTACAATTTCTATCTCCCCTACATAATATCTTAAAATGAACCCTAAAGAGTTGGATAGGTTGGTAAAATATGTTAAAGGAGAGTTTGGTTCAAGTCCCTAATTAGATAAGCCTCTCATAGGTGAAACCACCACCATTGAAGAACCACTCATCTTTAAACCTCAAGACACCCCTCAAACACCAGAAGATTATCCCTCTATTATTACAGTTGAGATTGAGCTAGAAGAAAAGAAACCCAATCCATTTTACATTTCCTTGCTTCTAAATGGCCAGAAGCTTAGTAATTGCATAATCGATTCTGACGCATCAGATAACATCATGCCTGCCCCAGTCGCAAAAGCCCTAGGTCTCACCTTGACTGCAACTTATGGTCATTGTTATTCTATGGATGGAAAGGAAGTTCCACTAAGAGGTCAAGTCAAAGATGCCCAAGCCATCTAGCTGCATACCCTGACAAGCATCTAAAGTTGACTATTTTGGTAGCAGATATCCCAGTGAGCTATGGCATGCTACTCAGTAGAACTTTTTGCAAAGATCTAGGAGGGGACATTAAAATGAACTAGTTAGAAGCCCTGATACCAGTTGACAAAAAGAAAGTGAAACTTGAACCTGAACCAAAAAATAAGTATACTGTGATGCCTTCAGATAATCTAAAGGCTCAAATTTTGTACGAAGAATGTCACTTTGGCAACTATGTTATTCTAACTGATCCTGAAAAGGATAGTGATACTCCTAAAAAAGAAGAGGATATCTGGAAGATGGAATTTGATGGCAGCTACTCTAATTTAGGCTTAGGCATGGGGGTAGTTCTTTTCCCTCTTGATAGAGAAAGTATTCCTTTGGCTTTCAAATTAGATTTCAAAAATACTAATAATATCGTAGAATACGAAACTTTGCTATTGGGTTTGGAAGAAGCTAAACATAGGGGAGTCAAGAAATTGGTTGCAAAAGGTGATGCTGAGCTAATCGTGAAATAGGTCAAGGGACAATTATCTATCAAGAATGAGAAGTTGAGACACTACAGAAATTTGGTATGGGATGAGTTGGAGTTCTTTGAGGCCTTCTCCATTGAATTTATCCCAAGAAGTCAAAATACTAGGGCAGATGCTTTGGCAGTATCGGCTTCACTTTTATTGCCTCACCCTGATTTTAAGACCCAAAAATACCAAATTAAAATGATCTACAAGCCTAGAATACCTGACAACATAGAGCATTGGCAAGTCTTTGACAGTGATTCCCAACTCAAAGATTTCCTAGAATGTGCCGCAGATTTTTCTGATGTATATTTTGAAGGATCCTATAACGAGTGCAAAGAAGTCTATCAAGATGCTGCAGATAGTGATGGAATGATCTAGTTGAAAGGAAATAAGATTCCCAAAGGCCTTGTGTTTCTTGAACATTTGTTCAGAAGAAAAGATGATAGTACCATCAAAGAAAAAGTATCTCATGTGCAAAATTCTAAAGAGTATGACAAGATTGATATAGGAGAATAGGATAATCCAAAATGGATTTCTATTGGTCCAACTTGTACTTTATCTGAGAAGGAAAACTTGATAAGGTTACTCAGAGAGTATAAAGATGTCTTCGCCTGGGGATATGAAGACTTAAAGAATTTCAGAGGAGGCCAATTTGAACACCAAATCCCTTTAAAGCCTGGTGTAACCCCATTTCATCAAAAGTTAAGGAACTATAATCCAAAAGTGTCTGAAGCTATTTTAAAGGAGGTAAAAAAAAGTTACAGGCGGGGATCAACTATCCTATCCACCATTCAACATGGATCGCCAATATAGTTCCTATAAGAAAGAAGAATGGCGAAATCAGGATTTGTGTAGACTTTCGTAACCTGAACCAAGCAAGTTTGAAAGATAACTGTGCCTTGCCTATAATGGAACATGTGCTTCAAGCTATTTTGGGATCTGAAGTTATGTCTATGCTAGACAGCTATTCTAGATACAATCAAATCAGTGTGGCACAAAGTGATCAGCATAAGATGGCTTTTATCACCCTGTGGGGAACTTATGCATATAATCGTATGCCTTTTGGGCTAATCAACGTGGGTGAAACCTTCTAGAGAGAAATGAATTCATCCTTTGAAGACCTTCAAAACAAAATTATAGTGGTATACTTAGATGACCTCACTGTCTTCTCGAAGGAGAGAAGTCAACACTTAAAAGATCTTGAGACAATGCTCCTGAGGTGTAGAAATCACGACATCTCTTTGAACCCCAAGAAATCAACGTTCTTTATGGAAGAAGGAAAATTACTTGGTCATATCTATTGGTGCTCAAAAATGCTGGATCATTTTGAGGCCAACTAACAGGAACAAAAATAAATGCCTCTGCAATTCTGACTCGATCGAGCCAAGGCTGGTAGGCCTAAAAAGGTGCTTTCTAACTGCACAAATATGTGCACAAACAAAAGCAAGTCCTCCAAAAGGGGTTAATAATCCTTGGAGGATAATAACTTGATTTCCTAACTGCTAAATAGTTTGATATCTAAATTGAAACCTAAAAATACTGTTAAAACCTAATTGAATGCTTTGTAAAGAAGATAACAGATATAATGTATAGATTACAGAAAGAACAAAATGCCAATTACAAATGAAAATAAGATCAGTGCCTAATGCTGAATTGGGAATAGAGTCATTTATATTCAATCTTACATATAAACAGAGACGGTTTTAAAGTAACTCACTCCTGTAAAGTGAGACCATCATCCTACTGACCTCAATTGAAACAAAGATCTAAAATAACTTATACAATTAGTCCTATGGATTTTAACTCAACTCAAGAGCCCAATAGGAACAATGACAGGTTCTCAGACCATGCAACTGCTATTTAGATTGTATAAATTAACCATAAATGAATGAATCAAATAAAGGATATAATAGGATACTCTGGTTCACAGAGTAATCTGAGAAACTAATTGAAAATAAAGAAACTATATTAACATTAAAACATA
>MU228105.1:260162-271638 GCA_018584345.1 Thuja plicata
CTTTCTAAACAAAAGACCTTAGATATGCATACATTTATGAGATAAAAATAAAATTCACTCAAATGACCTAATTAATAATTGCAAAAATGAAAATACAAATCTAATAGGGTAAAAAGATTACATTTAATTATTTGAAAACTAAAAATTTATGCCCAAAAAATAATTTCAAAAAACCATAAACATAATAACGTTTACCTTATTACATCTTTTCACTTTAATTATTTTTAGGGTAAATTAAAATGAAACCCTAAAAGGATTATATTAGTAAAAATTCTAGATTTTGTAAAATACAAAATCGTCTTAAAACACAATATACAAGAGAAATCCAAACACATTTTAACATAATAATTTATCCATAAATTACTAAAGGAAGTAAATTAGTCTTTTAATTTATCTCTTTATTTCTACCCATATTCTCGAAGAATAACATAGGACAATTGGTTATGAGGTAGGAGGGTAGGTCGATAGGAAAGAAGGTTGGCTTGAGAGGTCGAGTGTTCAACTCCCGATCGCCACCTTTTTACTTAACTTACTTTATTTATTATTTTTATAATCATTTTATCTCAAAATATACATGCATTAAATTTATTTAAAATAAGATAAGGACATGCATATATGCATTTTTATCATTTTAATTATCAACATAGGGAAATCATATAAAATATGAAAAATGTATACTATACTTCCCTGATGTCTCGTTCCTTTTAAACCTGAAATTTTCAGTGTCAACAATATCATTTCAAAGGACGGGATCCGTATTGACCCTGCGTGGGTAAAGGCGATTCAACAACTTAACTTGCCATCCAACAGGAGTGGACTGAAGTCTTTCTTTGGTCAGGTGAATTTTTTGAGAGCATTTGTTCCTAAATTTTCAAAAATTACTAAGAATATGATTGATATGATGAGCGAGAAAGTTCCTTTCAAGTGGAGTGAGGATGGGCATCAAGCTTTTAGAGATATTAAAAATGCAGTGTCACAGGTTCCTATATTAAAGGGTCCCAATTTCAAAAAGGACTTTATCATTTATTGCTATGCTTCGAAACATACTCTGTTGGGTATAATAACACAGGAAAATGAGAAAGGACAAGAAGCACCCATAGCCTATATGAGCACATCGCTAAAAAGACATGAGCTTAAGTATTCCCAGATGGAAAAACTTGCCTTTTCTATAGTAAAAGCAGTGGAACAATTCAGATACTATATACTCCATTCTCATTGCACAGTGTTTGTACCTGATACAGTAGTGAAAAGTATTTTGACTCAAAGGGAGATTGGTATGAACAACAGAGCAATCTAGATAGCAAAAATTCAAGAGTATGACCTGAAAATTAAACCAACCAATTTGGTAAGGGGGAAGGGTTTGTGTAAATTGATAGCAGAGAATGCTGAACCATCTGAAAAAATTGATGAAGTACCTATGGCATTGCTAGTCAGTTTAACCAACCCTTGGTTCTCTGACATGGCCTATTTCCTTACTTACGGTGAATGTCCTGATCACCTAAACCCAAAAGAAAGGCACAACCTGAAACTGAAGGCTAATCGATATGTGATATCTCAAGGAATTTTGTATAAGAGAAGCATAGACAAAACTTTTCTCAGATGCATGGACATTGAACAGAAAAGAGAGCTGTTAAAGGTATTTCATGATGAGGCTTGTGGGGGTCACTACTCTTCAACAGTAACAACATTTAAAATTTTGCAGAACCACTTTTACTAGCTTGACATGTTCAAAGATGCCTACCAATATGTTCGCAATTGTGAAAAATGTCAACTTTTCACTGGAAGACCTCATCTCACCGCTTTACCTCTTAAACCTGTAATCGTTGATGAACCATTTAAGCAATGGGGTATAGACTTCATGGGGCCTTTGAACCCACCAGCTAGTTTTGGACATGTCTACATTCTCACGACCACTAACTATTTTACGAAGTGGGTGGAAGCAATTCCCACTAAGAAGGTGAACTCGCAGGTGGTGTACGAGTTCCTCCTAAATTATATCTTTTTCAGGTTCGGGGTACCGGTTAAGATCATAGCTGACAATGCTACATATTTTTCCTCTGAGGAGATTTCAACCTTCTGCTATGAGCATGGCATATCTTTAGCCCACTCTTCTGACTATTTTCCGCAAGGGAATGGTCAGGTGGAATCTAGCAATAAGAACCTGGTGATGATAATAAAAAAATTGATGGAAGACAATCCCCGTGAATGACATAAGAAACTCTTCAAAGCTTTATGGGCAGACCAAACTACTCTGAAATGAGCAATTGGAATGGCTTTGTTTGAACTAGTATATGGAATAGGGGCACATGTATCATTGCCTTTACAACTTTCCTCAACTAAGATCCAAGATATAATTGAAGATGAGTATTTTAAAGATCCTCTGGAGAAACGTATCATGCATCTGGCTAGGCTAGAGGAGGAAAGAGAAGATTTGGTGGATCATATTACAAAACATCAGTTAAAAGTGAAGCAGATTTTTGATATGGGAGCATGGCCTCGTAACTTTATGGAAGGAGATGAATTTCTTTTATGAGACAAGAGAAGAGCTCCTAAAGGGTCCCACAAGAAATTTGAGTCATTATTTTTGAAGCCCTTGGTTCAAATTCTTTTTGGTTGTCTTACCCAGATGGTGTGAATTTTCCTTTTACCTATAATGGGTAGGACCTTAAGTTATGCAAGCTCTAATGATGTACCTCAATTGGTATTCATGTACATATTAGATAGTTTTTCCCCTGCTTTCCTTTTTGGTGTGTCGTGGTTGTCTGTTTTTCTTTCCCTTTGTTTGCTTTCTCTGCGAAACCAGTTGTCTAGAGTTCTTTGCACATTGAGTAATATGCAGTCCCCAGCTAGAGCCGATGTTAGGGTCAGTTAGAGTCACCTTTGTTGAAGTGTCAAAGACCCTTGATATTTCTTTAATCTGAATCTCTTTAGCATGTCCCCTTGAAAGTCGCTCCTTGCAGCAACCCTTTAAGCGCATATTTCCTTAAATTTGTCAAGTTCAATTTTAGATGTTCTCAGACCGATCCTTTACAAGGCTCAATCTTTACTTGAACCACTTCAAACCTCTTTGAACTTTAGTTCAAAGTAGTTTGAAGCGGTTCAATGAATGTTTTATCTTCTAATATCTATTTTCTGCAGGTGGGCCCTGACCTATGTTACCTTATGGAGGTGAACCACTTCGAACCTCTTTGAACTCTGGTTCAAAGTAGTTTGAAGAGGTTCAAAGATAGATTGCGGGTAGAGTCATCAAGTGAAAAATAATTGATGGGACCCATGATGTGACCTAGCGGCATAATGATGATTCAGTTTTGAGAAGGGCAGTTTTGATTTGATGGAAGCCATGGGGCGAACTTCCAATAAGATCTGGAATGGCATTTAATGACATTTTTAGCACGAGCAGAGGATTTTATTTGAGGTATGATTAATAATGATATTAAGGGTGGTGGATTCCAAAGATGCCTTATTGATGAGTCATTACAGCTCACATCATTAAAATTTAATGCTCCCAACTTATGCTCATTAAAGTCGGTCTCTCCGGGCATGATTTTGAAAATATAAACAGCTCTGTAAGTTCTTCTTTCCTATTATTTTTCTGCGGAGTCTCGGTTGTGGAGAAGAATTTTTTCCGAGTCTGCGTAAAACAGGTAGCTCCCGAAGCCTTTTCTCTTTTCCTGTTGCTATTTAACATATTGATTCAAGAGGGGGGGAGTCATCTAGGTTTTTATTTCTAAAGAGAAGATGAAGTCTAGTTTGCATTTCTTCAAGAATGTTAGAAATATGCTGTGCAGACCTCCTACTATCTTAGAAATAGACCTACTAGGGGTTCTAGTAGGAAAAATGATAGTGGATTATACAAACCGTGCAGTAGAAGAACATAGCCTAGAATTCCTGTCGAGTGGGTTATTAGAAGCCGTGACTTTTCTGCCATTAGTTGTATGCCCAGAATTAGTTCAACAATGTATTAACAGATATGATATTAAATCCAAGTGCATTTTGAATGCGAAAGGCCAAACCCTTGTGCCTGTCAATAGAGATACTATTATGGCTATTTTAAAAATCCCAGAAGAGTCTTTTGTCAGTTTTACACCCACTCAATCCCTAGCTCAGTACAAAGAAAATGAGGATAAAAATCAGAGCCATGTAGCTAGGAAGTGGACTCAAACCAATTACAAAGGCGACTCTCATTTGCCCAAAGTGCTCACTAAAGATCACATGAAACCCCTTATTCACGATATGATAGTGTTACTTCACCAGATCAAAGGTTTAGAACAAGTTCTTCTCTACTAGGAGTGGATGTTTCATTTTATAGAAATTATCTTAGAAGGGGGTCAACATATTGATTGGGCTGAAATCATTGCTAGTTCCTTGAGAGACCAACTCAAACAAGCTCAGGCCATTAGGAAGGAATTCTTTATGTCTTCTTATTTGATATATTGCCTAGCGTGCACATAAGATTTGTCTACAATCCGACATGTCCCTTGGAATGAAGATATTTTAATTTATGAGTACTATCTTTTGTTAAGAAAAGATAAGATTTTGGAAAATTATAGGAAAGTTCATGATGTTTTCCTAGGAAAACTGTGTCAATAATTGGCAGGGGTTCTGAACCAAAGAGTTTCATTGGAGGCACAGAAACTAATTCAAACTTATGGTAGCCTGTATATCCAATTCCCATGTTTCACCTACATTTAGATTGGAGGCTTTGATGATGAACCTCTCAAGCTCCCAAGGTTTTCTTTTGACTATTTTATTCTGGCAGAAGTTTGTAGGCAATTGTTTGTGGTTATCAAAAATGCTCTACCAGAAGAAAGATGGCATTCCATGTTCCCAGTTAAAATTGGTAACTTAACCTGCAATAATATGATGGATGCTTCAGTGATAGGAAGCAATTTGTTGAACTTCCATTTGTAGTTTTATAAGGTGAGAAGGGGTTTTGACAATAAGGGCTTTGATAGGCAGGTTTTAAGCCTAAGTAATTATCCTTCACCTAGCTCACACCTGGAAGACCTATGGGAAGATCTCAGAGATGAGGAGGCAATCTAGAAGAAAGCTCATTCCAAGCTTGTAATCCCATAGATTAAGATGTTGCAGTTGAATTTTGATATTAAAGATGTGGAGGAAGATTTCTCTGAAACCACAGGTTCGGAGGCTAACAATGTGGATGCGAAAGTTCCCTCAGATATAGATTGGAACATGAAGGAAGAAGATGATATAAAACTAAGGGCCCAAACCATCTTCGAGGTCACAGAAAGCTGGTTAACAGAAAAGAAGAAGGAGAGAACTGAGAACCCCCCTCTTGAAAAGTGCAGTGCTAAACCAACCTTAATGAAAATGAAGAATGCCTTGTCTAATGTATCTCCTGTGGCTCCAAATGTAGGTAAAATTTCATCCCCCCAGAAAAAGGTGATTTCCAGCAAGCACCCGACTGCACCAAGATTGAGACCAAGAACAAGATCAGAGAAGCAGTCTCAGATGGCAGCTTTAGGACTTGACTACCTAGATGTTGAGATCAATGATGATGATATTTCATTTTCTTTGGATCAACAAGTAAAAGAATAGGAAACTTCTATTATGAATACAGAGATACCTCAAGTTGAGGACACTCCTGCAAAAACCCCTGATAATCCGATAGTCACTGGTTTAGTCCCTCCTTGGCTTACTGAATCGATGAATAAGAGGAAAAGATATAAACCCATTTTTCTCCCTATAAAAGATATTGTTACCAAGTATGCTACCCGAACCCCCAAGGCAAAGAAAATGAAGAGTGATGCTACGTTATCCACTGATCTGTCAACTGGAAAGGTGATTGCAGAGATAGCCACCTTCAAACCTAAAGAAGGAATTCAAGAACTAGAGGCCGAGGACTTTGAGATCACAAAAATGGAACTTGGTGTTCTAAACAGGGATTCTAGGGATCACCTATTTAAGTTTTCAGCCGATCATATGCTTGGGCAGTCGCAAAAATATGGGAAAGAGAAATGGAAGTTAAAATAGTTAGTCTCCACCATGGCTGAATTCCTTTCCTCACTCACTGATGATGGAGTTCTGCCCCTAGCTCAGTCTTCACAGGATTTTGATCTAAATTCAATCGAAAGCCAAAAGCTAGTAAAAAAAATTCAACAGGGGAAGGTTTTGGTATAGGTCCTGAAGACTTGGATAAACAATGTTATCAATGAAGGTAGTGCTTTTATCCATGAGTTTATATCTACTTGTCTCAATGGAGAAACATTACTTGGTGAGGTTCAAACCTTAGTTCCAAGTTGGGAAATGGAAGAATCTAAATGTGCAACAATTGTTATACAGGTTCAAGAAGTAGAAAATTATGGTGTGGTTCAATTCTTAGCTGAAAATCTAATGAAGTTGATAGACCCCTATATGCTGTTTATTTTGAAGCAAAACTTTGGATGGAAAAACACAATGTTTAAAGATGCAATCTCTCAAGCTAAAGTGATCAATAAGGAAGTGACGGATATGCACACAGATGCTCTGAAAGATATCAAAATAGTGAACCCGTCAAGTATTTTGCAGATTGACGGAGGTAGTAGAGATGCAGATGCCATGGTAAAGATCTTCACAGATGCCATGAACACTCTCAAAGAAAATGAGGTGCTGACACTTCAGGACTTCACCAGAATTGTGAATGTGGAATCAATGTTGCTACTAAACAGAGGTTAGTTGCCAAAGCAAGCAGAGAGAATTAGGGAATTAAGGTGGGAAAAGAATGAGACTCGGGGGAAGCTGACAGGCCTGAAAAATCTACATTCCCAGCCAGCTCAAGAGTTAACAAATGTGTTTCGATCGTGGAAGCTCGTGCAAACTGCCACATCATAAGGCCCCGATGGAAGTTAGTGATCTTAGAGGCATCTTTTCCTTACTTTATGTTTTAAGTGACACGTGCTTTGAAACTCTATTTTTGTCAGTTATGTAACTGGTTTTAAAATGGTTTTCCTTTTGATATTCGAGAGGTCGGGTTTTTCTAGAGGCTCTCTCGGATGCAAAAATATATATAGAGGAACTCTGAACAGAAAAAGGGTTAGAAAATTAAGGTAGAAATTAGATGGTTTCTGTTTTGAAGTAGGTAGTTAGCATAGACTTTTTTAGATTCTCTGAAACAGCTGGTGACCGATCTTTGATCAGACTTTGATCTGATTAATATATGAATATATAGATGCATGATATGGTTTATATCTTTGAATCAAAATCTGGAATGTATGTGATTTCTTTGAGAATTGATACATTTAAATCTGTGCATGTGTTGTTTATATTCAGTCACTTCCAGTTTCTTTATAGTTTGGTTTTCTTAGGTTATTTTGTAAGTTGTCTGATTTAGAAGTAATTAGTAGGTTTCTGTTCGCTTCATGGTCATTTCAATTATTAGTTGATTCTATAATTTTACCTCAATACCCAAGAGTATTTGAGTGTTCCTTCTACACTTTCTGGTTGAAGGTGTATAGATTTACTTTTATGTCTATAATTCACTGAATATATTAGAATGAAGCTGAACCTTAGAGATTCAGAGGGAAGCAATTTCCTATGCTTACCCAACTGTTGATGAATCATTTGTCTTCAAAAACATAGAGTCTTTATCCATTTCCATTTAAAAAGAAGGAAGACAAATCTGTTCGCCAACACTATGTATTTAATTAAATCAATTAGTTATTTAGTTCAAATTTAATAAATCAAATGCAACCCATTAAAACCCCTTACATGGCTAATTTAATTAATTGATTGATTAATTAAATCCTAATTACTTTCAACAAAAGGGACAAAGAATCAAAGAGACAATGAGAAAAAGGGATGAAGAGCACATGGATCACTCCAAGGCTTTTCTATCCTCATCACTCATTTAGAATTTTCTATCCTCACCACTCCTTTTTGAATCTTGACCCCCTATTTGAAACCCATCACTCAAACTTGACCTCAACTCTACATTGACCTTGGTTAATAAAACTCACCCCCGACCCTTGGGAATTCCTATAAATAAGCTGATTTTATTAGTGTAATAAACCAATTCACATTTAGATTCATAATTCACATTCAAATTGCATCTTGAATTGGGCATTTAGCATTGAAGCATTCTTGAAGAGTCTTGTTATAATGGAAAAATCATTCATGATTACATAGAATGTGAGCATAGAATAGGGAATTTCATCTTAATTTGCATCTTATATCCATATCTTCATCATCATTAGTACAATTCTTGTTTTAGGGGTTGTCACTTTTGGATTCTTTTGTAGCTGAGAGCATTTGTTTAGTCCTCCTAGATAGAGATCCATGAGACGCTTTTAATTTGATTTTATTCTCAAATTGACTAACCTAGTTAGATATTTCAAAGTTTGATTGAAAAGTATGTTAAACTAATGTTTCATGCAGGTTTTTAAGTTACAGATTTACAAACAACAAGGCTCTTTATGGAATCCATGTTGGATAGAGGTGGAGGAACCAAGATTAGATTTAGGAGGTTCATGGATGGATTGGATATGTGTGATGAGATTTTGTGGAGGATTAGGATCATGTAGAGGATTGGGATTATGAGGAGGCATAATAGGATTTTGAGATGGATTGGGATCATGACATGGATATGAAGGGGTACTTTGTCCTTGAATGTGGACATGATTACGAGCTTGAGTGGAATGGATGGTGGGATCTTGAGATGGAATTGGATCATACAATAGGGAGGAGGAGATGGAATCATGAGATGAAATAATTTAATGTTGAAATGGAGGTAAATTGGTGGATTGGAAACATGGAATATCTTCATGAAGTGGAGGGTAAGTGGAGGTTAACTCTTGACATGGAGGAGAATCATTAATGGATGGAATGCAAGGGATGTCTTGATCTTAATTAAGATTGGGATAATGATGTTGGTTAAGGAGATTAAGTGGATCTTGATATGGAAGGAGGGGATATTCATATGGAAATGTGTCACAAGATGGAGAGGTGTCATAAGATGGAGGAATATTTATATCTAAAGGAGAATATGAATCCTTATTAGACTTCTTTGGAACAATGTCTTGACATGTTTGGACTTGTGAGGGTGATTTGATGGAGGAGGTGGAAGTGTAATGCCCCGCTAGGGAACCTAGGAGAACTAACCTAAACTTAACACTGAGTTAACAGGATAATTTTTTAAAAAATGTTTACAAACAATAATGATAACAATGCGGAAGCAATGCAATGAAGTACATGACATACATGAAGTAAAAATCAACATAGATACAAATTCTTGAGGGTTTCTTGACATAGAATTACTTAAGAAAAATAATCTACGAAGAACAAATATAAAGAACTAACATAAATGATACATCAACTAAATCCATAATATACATCTCATAACTCATATCCTCTGCACATGACTCAAGGTATGTAGTAATCACACTAATACAAGTATGATACAACAACTAATATAGGTATCACATTCAATACACTATTACAAGATTACAACTGATATGATAAGATCAAAACCTCTAAAGATAAACATGATGAATACAACATAATACATCCTCAAAAGGATGTCAACCAATAAACACATATGGTTACAAATATACAACTCATGAAACTGAACAAGTCTCCAAAAGAATAGGAAGAATAAGAAACTGCAACAAGGATCATTCAAGCGTGAAGAAGAACCGTCAAAATATCAATGGTAATAAGAATCACTACCACCCGACTGTGTGGATCCAAAGGTCCACTCCTAGCGTGCTGAGGAGATAATAACAGACCCATTCACACCGATATACAACATGAAGGCAATCAAGGGTATACAAGCCATCACAAAGAAACACATAGGAAGATCCTAGAAGCTTTCTGATCACAACAAGAAAGACTAAAGCAAAAGTATAAGGATGGAAAGATCAAGACAACTGGAAATCCAAGATTAAAACAAAGATAAAGGAACATACATAAGATATCCAAAATAGCAACATAAACCAAATACTGAATCCAAAATCCAAGTGTCCAAGACACAACCAAAAAGGTAAAATAGGACCTATGGAGGAGACTTAGGCTACATTCTATGGGAGTGTAACCACATGGTCAATAACTTGAGCTACCCTAGACCGGCCTCTCTGGACCCCAGACCTCTCAATCATAACTCATGCAGAGCTAGGATACCCTCTCAAGATGATGAGGAATCTAACCATACCTACTCTCTAGGTATCAACTCATTCTTATCCTTAGTTTGTACTAGCACTATAGGCATAAGCAAGGCATCATGATCAATCTTGTAATTAATGTAAACCCCAAGTTTTATTATTAAGTTATCACTTATTAACAAACTTATGATAGGTCACCCTGGATTGGCCTCTTTGGGCCCCAGAATCATATTGTAAACCACTCCCCTAAGATGCACCTAACTAACCACCCCCTAAACTCAAGGTCAAATATAATCTCATGAAATCATAAACTGGTTCCTACCCATATAAGAACTACTGGTTCTCACTAGCCATATGAGTCATTCTCAAGGATCACATATCCTAAGTTCAGAATACTAGGTTCAGAAAAGAAAATCGAACCAACATAACATAACCATAGACATGTAATGGAAATACATGCAAGACAACATGACGAATCAAGTCTGAAAACCCTAACAGACTCCCAACATGATAAGGTTCACAACAGAAAGGACTATACATGTCATTCAAAAATAGTACATCATGGCATGGTAAAATACATATCCGAAAGAGCTAATCAAAACACATTGATAACATGGCGATAAACAAATTTATAACCCCAGTTATGCAAATTCATTTATCCTATAAAATTACTAATAGATTATAATTAAATCTTTAAGAAGATGCAAATAAAGCTCTCATATAGTTTAATTTATGAGGTTTGTCATACATAGATTAACCTAACAAATAATTACTAAAATTCATACTATAATTACAATATCCACTAAAATACAAGTGTCACAACAAATGACATATATTAAAAATAACTCCAATATTACTTTACCCATTCGTTTTACTGAATCCACATATGAACCCCACATATAAACAAAATAAACACTATAACGAATGAGTAAATTTAAAATTAAAGATAATAAAACTATATTTTAATAATATTTACTCAAAAACATTATTAATAATATAATAATATTAATTACTAAAACACTATTAATATTATAATAATATTAATTACTATATCTAACATGCCTTCCTTCAAAATAAATTAAATAACATACAACAAATTAATAACTTTCATTATTGATAATCCAAAACTTATTAATTAATAATATTATATAAAAAAGCAACTTTAAATATAAACTAAAGTTAATTTAATTTGAATAAAAACTAAATTAACTAAATTTAAAATAAATTTAAACAAAAAAAATAAAAAAATAAAAAAAATGAATTTAATAAATGTTTTTTTTGGGGGGGAAATTACCCCCGCCCCCATCTCATTTGGCAGGACCTCCCGCTTCCCTCACGGGAAAGCCGCCGACAAACTTGTCGTGCGACGGCAGGGTCCCTGC
>MU228105.1:278484-298977 GCA_018584345.1 Thuja plicata
AAATTTAAAATAAATTTAAACAAAACAAAAAAAAAAAAAAAAAATGAATTTAATAAATTTTTTTGAGGGGGAAATTACCCCTGCCCCCATCTCATTTGGTGGACCTCCTGCTTCCCTCGTGGAAAAGCCGCCGACATACTTGCCGTGCGGCGGCAGGGTCCCTGCCATAAAGGCAGGCCTTGCCTCCCACGACAGGGGACTACCGTGTGGTCGCCACGGGTGGTGTAAGGGGTATGGGGGGTGCGGTGGCCCCTACCACCCACTTCCCTTCAAACCCTTTTAAATTTTTTTCATTTTTAGTTTAAATTTTTATTTTAATAAAACTATTTTCCTTAAGAAATTAGTTTATATATATATATATATAGTTTTCTATTTTTTTAAACTCTGGTGAAAATAATTAAAAACCAGACTGTATTTTTTTTTAATAAAAAACAACAACTTCCTTTTTTTTTAATTACTTTTTTTTAGCAATAACATAATTTTCTTTTTAAGAACAATTATTTAAGCTAAATTTTCAATAATACATGCTTTTCTTTTCAACAAAATTTCTAAATAAACAAGGAGGAATTTTTCTTTCCTTTTTCAACATGCAAGATGATAAAAATAAGAAGAATCTATTTTTTTTTAATATAATTATTTATTTTCTCAAGAAAGGGGGAAGGCCATATGTCTTCAAAGGAATTTTTTTTCTTTTGAACCCCATTTTTCAAGCTAAGGACAATGTTTAAAAGTTCTTCAATCTCTTGGGAAAGGTGACTATGGAGAGAATCATACGTGGGTGAAGGATAATGAGATGGATTTCCCTTATTAAAGGTAGAGGAAGGATAATAAATGTGAGATGGACTGTGATTAGATATGATGTATTAAGGAAAAATGGATGGGGATATGGTAGATGGATGTGAAGTAATATAATTGTTTTGGTAAGTGGTTTGGGGTGAGATATATGAATAGTTAGGGGTTGGATTATTATGAGGCATGGATGAGTTGGATAGATGTGAATCATTGGTTGGTTGAGTTGGAGGTATGATTTGAGGATTAGGGTTTAGCATTCAAAATTCCTCAACCATTTTGTGAAACAAATCCATATTCATGATTTTTAGATGAGGGGTTTAGATTGGATTAGAATGATTGATGTGATTAGATTGGATCAAGGATGAATGATGAGATTGTATGAAATTTTTTTTATGCTAATATGGATTATGATGGATGATTAGGATGGGGATTGGGATGAGTAATTAGACCTTAATTAGATGGGTTAGGAAAATGAAGATAGATTGGGGAGGATTAAGATAGAATAATGAGGGTGAAAGATGTCAAATTTGAGAGATGAACTTAAGACTCAGAGAAATACTTGGATTTTTTTTGTTTTTGAGAGAAAGGTTTCAAAGATTATAGATTTGATGTTGGATGTGAGGGATGGGCCTCAAGATTTGATTTTTTATGAGGGAAGGGCCTCAAGTTTGGATTTGATATGATTTTGATTAAATTATCAAGGTTTTGGATAACTGATGCAGAGTGGAGCAAGGTAAGGTTGGAAATGATCCCAACAACAAATTTACATGTTCTCCTAGCCCTTAAGCCATAATAGGCTATCAATTGGATTCTTATTTTCAAAAAACCTTCAAGGAAATCATCATGATCCCTCTTTAATTTGATCAAAAACCCTTTTTAGGCTAGGACTTCACCACAATATTCATATCACACTAGGCTAGTGTGTTCAAAACTTCAAGTCACAATTCTTCACAAGGAATCGTCCATCCATAATGGACTTGTGCAAAAATCCTTCATTATTCCATCATATTGAGTGTATTAGGGTTCTAATAATCACAAATATTTGAGTTAGGACCCTCTAAATACTTCTACAAAGTTCTACTAGTTTCAAAAGCCAAACTATCATTTTAGGCCTAGTGAGACAGGCTTATCTAGTGGTCCTAAGAATGGGTTTTTCCAAGGTTAACTTTTATAACTTCCAAAGGATTGATAGAAATACCTACACTCTTGAATACCCTTTTGGAAGGTGTATTGAACTCATAAGACTTAGATACCGACTCCAATTCTGTACCCCCAAACATATACAAAGTTCAGGGGACCTAATATGCCTAATTAGGTCTGATTTTTGAAGTACTCAAGAATGGATTGAATACAAAATAAAAAACTAGGGAAGGTATATATAAAACCAAAAACACCTAATACACCATTAAACTAATCCTAACCACCCCCTACTAAGTTTTGTACGCTCAATTGTAGTGAATTATAACTGAGCACATAAGCTAGGGATGCTCGGCTCGGGCTTGGTGGTAATATTATCCAAAGAAATAATCCTGATATATTCATTGAGAATCCTTCCTCTAGTTTCATTTCACCAATTTCCATGTGAATTTCATAGTGTTTTTGTAAGTTAGGGGCACATCTTTGCATGTCCCTAATGAAATGAGGGTTTTTAGACTAGTCTAACAAAACAATGAATATCTTCCTTTATCTCCCACCAAAAAAAGTCATAAAAAATGTATTCGAGGAACAAACCAATATAATATCCAACCATGAATAAAAAAACACCTTCCAATCACAGCGCAATCATACAGTACAGAAATCAGAGACAGTTTCGAGGAAAACACTAATTTATTACTTCAATTTGCCACCAAACTTTGCCTACATGGACATCAAATTAAATTTCAATTTTCATGGATATATGTTCCTCCAATCCAATATCCATAAATAATTTCTAAATCTTTTGTACCTCTAGGGAGGTTTTAATCAAATTGCATTTAAAAGTTGCAAAAGTTTCTAAGCAACTATTGCAACTTTGGTAACATTTTTGTGAATTTATTGTCCTTTACTACCTAGGAAGTCTTAAGACCTTAAGTGAAATAATTTCCACTAAAGACAACCTAAGACATGTAAAAAACCAAAAAAATCATGAATGAATCCTTTGAACAAGTTTTACCCCAAGGTTTATAAGAGAACCTTATTTCAACTGGTCTTACAATTAGGTCCTTTATTACATTCAATAGATCCAATGATCCTTAAGCCATCTAAGGCCTATCAAATCATTTTCTTACATCTTGGGAGGGGTAATACTACAAAAATAACCTTATTGAAATAACATCTTATAAAGAACAATGATTTGGATATGGATAATATATTTCTCCTACTTGGAATAAAATTATGATCTCAAGCAAAATATGATATGACTAATTAAATTAATCAATTAAGATGGAAAATGTTCTAAAGAAATAAGATATAAATAGGGTCTTGATTAAGGATGAGGATCTTAATGACACTTGGATAGATTCCAAGTGGATGATAGTTCTCCTAAGTCAATTTTTTTGAAGAATTCAATATAATGTGAAAGACTAGATTGATGAAGGATTGTTGAAATGACGGAGGAAAAGGTCTAATTTAGGAAAACTGACTTGATGGACCTCTAAGAAACTAAAAATGATGGATTTTGGAAAATTTTGGTAAGTCACTAGTTTTAGATGGAGAAATTCATTCTTAGACATAGATGTTGATCTATGAAGGTGCGGGTTGTAGGTCAGAGATGATGATGTAGGATTTTGACTAATTTTGGACTATTTTAGGTTTATTGGTAAGAATTGATTTTCAACATAAATCAAACACATTGACTACACTAAGTATAAATTGACTCAAATTTTTGGCATAACTGATAGTTATTAAAGACACAAGTTTGAAAATACTTAAGAAAGGGACAAATCAACCTTGCACGAGACAAGCAATTGTGACTTTGGGGATTTTAATACAACTTTAATATTTTGATGTGTGTATGTTCAAGTGACTCTTTCAAGCCACCTATGTTTTTATATAGTTTAACAAAATGAAGATAGTACAAATGGTAGCTAACTTAAGGAATTGGCTTTGTATGTGAAATATTATAGGCCCATTGCTTGGTAGTCCTTTGGCTCACATAACAGTGTCACCGTGGAAGGGCGCTCATATTTTTTGCCTTTTTCTTGGTATTTTTATCATGCTACAAAGATCTATTTTGCAACACAATACCTTGGGAAACATATGATGGGAATCTTGAGGGGAGAATCTTCCCTCCCCTTGCACTATAATAAGTCATTGTTCAGAGGTGAAATAGGTAGGATACTACTTAATAGTTAGTAGTAAGATCTATGGCATCCCCCAATCGGTTTTTACACATGTGAGAAACTTAAGTCTCTAGTGAACCACATTGTCTCCTTAGAAACTATATTTGAAATTGAAAATATCATCTATATACCATGCCGGAGCTTGGTTGTATTGAGACAAGTTTTTGTTCAATGTCTCATTTCTATACTGGCTGGGGTATTTACTGATTTGAGGTCATCCTCTAAAGGGGAAACACACCCTCTAAACATGCCTCTCTAGATGCTAGATTAATATAAGATTTATCTTCACCTAAGTTTCATGAAGGAGAGGGAAGAGGATACTACTATATTTTAATTTTAGGGTCATGTAAATTAAGGGATCTCTCTAATGACAAATAGCTCAAAAGAAGTGTTGAAAAAAACTTCTTCAAACTCACCAAAAAGAGTTCATTTAAAATTGAACCTAATTAGAACAAGTAAGTATTTTCTACCTAATAAAAAGATACAATAGTATAGTTTAGAATGAAATTTAAATTTATTTCCCACACATCAAGAAGGAAATCATGTAACAAAGGTGTGACTATTTTTCCTTAAGTCATTCAAGAGTTTGTGACATTAATTCCCTTATGAATTCAAGCTAGAATCTTTATATTAACTCCTATGAAGCTAAAACCAGTCTCAAACATCCTGAAAGTATATACATAAAATGTAACCTAAGTATAAGAATCCTCAAGAAACCACCAAAAAGATAACCATATGCCAAAACTAGTTGGAAAATCAAACAGGGTAGAGATGATAATGACATGTCGTAGATGCCAATATGCGCAGATTCTAGTCTTAGAGCATAGACAAAGATCTTCATAGATGATGATCTGCATAGACAAAAATCTTAGAGTGTGGACAACAATATTAGAGTGCAGATGATGATCTACACAAATGACAGTATCGGAGCACAAACAAAACTATATAATTGAAGATGATGTTCTATGATTTTGGCGCGTGAATGAAGGGTTTTTTGAAAATTTGAAAAAATTATTAGGGATGTGGGTCCCACTGGGCATGCCAAAATGTATGTGGTTGAAACTTACCTATGTGGAACAAGCTTAAACATTCAAATGTTAGATATAAAAGAGTATACAACTTATATTAACATATCAAAAACTTAGTTCCTACACAAAGCTTATTCCACAAGCTTAGATTACCTAAAACATGTGCACTCAAGACTTTTTTGGATGAATGTGGGTATTCTCTTCCAATAAAAAATATAAATTCCACTATTTCTTTCTTTCTTGAGATGATTGATCCTACAATGCAAATTAATGGGTTGATGAAGAATTCAAGAACAAGTAGGAATTACTTTCCTCAAGCTTTCACCATTGATGCAAATGGAGATTCAAAATATTAAACTAAGATGAAATGAAAGATTAATCTAAGATTCATTCACCATTAACCTAGCATGTGATTTCTAGATTTAATAATGAACTAAGGTTGAAAAGCATGAAAATATGCTATGAAATCCTACATAAATACTAACATGATAACAATGCATAAAATGACACATGATTTGCAAGGAGTGAGGCCTCCTATTTATAGATTTTTGGAGGGCTTAGATAAGGTGGATCTCATTTGGCATCCACATAGGATCAACATGGGATAAATGAGTGTTCATGGAAGAGGGAGATTTTCTCACACATGTGTGAGAAACTCTTGAAAATGATTGCTTAATGACAAGTGTAAGAGGGTGGGAGACCCAAAGTGAGTCACATGTTGAGAATCTTCCAAAGAGGAAATGGGAGACAAGATGTAAGACAAATGGCTTGGGCTATTTTGGGAAAAGGGAATGGAAAAATCCCATAGGAGGGGTGCTCACACATGTGTGAGAACCATTAGGAGATTGTTTATTTTGTAGGAATTATAAAATTTGTCTAGTTAATCTAAGATTAATTAGAGAAGTAGGCTTAGGGGGATAGTGATGGGTATAGATAAGGAATCTATGATAGAATTAGGATTAATTCAAATTAGATTTAGATTAATCATATCTTAGTATAATATCAAAATGTGGAGGGAATAAATAAATTAAAATTTATTTAAAGGGGGATTTAATGGAGTTATGTAGGAGCATCTTGGGATCTAAGAAATCTTTCATTAACCAAAAAAATATTTTCTTTCAGTTGTTAGTCTATTTGTTTTAAGTCTATTGTTTATGTTGGTGATAGATATGTACTTTTTCTTGTTGGTTACAACCATGGATATGTGTTCATGGATTTGTGTTGGATCATTTTCTATTATCACACCTCATTTGGATTCATCACATGAAAGTTATTGCAGTTTCTTTGCGGAACTGTATTGTTCTTCAAGTTACCAATCAAAGGTTGGGTTTTAGATCTTTTCCTTGATCTTCCGATTGATTTCTCCAACCGTGGTCATGCCAGATTAGTGTTACATTTGAGGGTGATTTATTTTTATTATCACATATCTTATTGTTTTTATTGGAGGTTGATCCATTTTTGGGGTCCTCACCTATTTTTGTAACACATTTTCTTCTTCTTGGAAAATGTGATCTTTACTAGGTCAATCAATGATTGTAATTTCTATTTAAGATTATGGAATTTTTCCTATGGGATAAGAGAGTTTTCATAATATTATCTAGTGTATCTTGGCTAGGATTTGTAAGATATTTTTGATCTAATTAGGTATGTATGTCTGACATGTGAGACTTCATGTTACAGATTATTATAATTGATTCACCGATCATAATCGAAGATTGATATTTCATTTCATCATTGTTTTCTTGTTGCTCTTGTTATTTATGTTGTGCTATGTTGGATTCAAGGATAAAAATGATCTTTTGTGTTTTCTCCATCCTTTTCTACATCAAGTGGTATTAGAACAAGGTTTTACATCCTCATTTTTTTCTTGTGGGGTGGTGGTTTTAAGGATCCGACCTATAGTGATTGAGGATTGTAAAGATGGCCAGGAGAAATGCTAGAGGAGAATGACACGGAGATACAACTATTTTGGATTTTTTGAGGCAAATATCTTCAATATTGGAAGCAAGAGAGACAACCCAGAGGAGAGGACAACATATAGAAGATGCAAGTGATGAATAAGGAGATGAACAAAATTAGAATAAACTAGTAGAAGGCGATAAAAAGGAAGCACAAACTAAGTTGAATCAAGGAGAGGAAATATTAATTAGGGAATTAACTAATTTTAATCAAAGACCTAATTTCAACCCACCTGATTATCATGGTAACCTAGATGATGATGAATTGATAGATTGGATCACAGAGATGGATAAGAATTTTGAGCTTGAAGGGACTAATGAAGAAAGGAAGGCGAATTATGGTTGTACCAACTTGAAAGGATATACATACCTATGGTGGGAACCGATGAAATTAATTTTCCATTAGTATGAAAATAACACTTTTGGTAAGCATACACTAAAAGATAGGACAAAGAGCGAACTGAAAATCAGATATAAAGAGATCACCAAAAACTGCTAAGTACAAAGAGAACCGATGACAAAATTTTGTGTGTACACTGAAAATGCAAAGTCAAAAGGATAAAGAGGAACCTGACAGAGGAACCTAACATCCAGGATATATTGCAACCCAAGAGGCAGTTAAAGAGAAAATTGAGAGAACAGTTCAAGCAAGGAACCTGAAAGACAGTCAACTGATTTTAGAGCATAACCGACCGTCAGAAACCAAGAGTCAGTTGCAGCTCGCAAAAAGTGGATCTGACTTCCACATCAAATAATATAGTCTTATTCTATTTATAGAATCTTGATTTGTTTTTAAAACCATTTATTTAGGGAAAAGAAACATGAATGTAAGTGCTTTGATCAGTCTAACTGATTTAAAACACATAGACTAGGAGATCAAGGTAAAAGTTGTAAACTTGATCTTAGAGTTAACATTGTTTTTCGTGAAACTTGATGATGTCAATCCATCTTATAAATAGGTAATGCAATCATTAATTATAAATGTGTGAATATAGAAGAGAGGATGAATGAAGCCTATGAGCACATCTATGGATCGGATTGAAAGTTTCAAGAACTAGAACAACAAAAGGTGAATTTGGTTAGCAAGAACCAAGAATAGAGGCTACCGAGAATCAGAGGTATTATTCAATCACATTAGGTGATAATATTATTAATGTAAACTTAAATAGATATACATCAGCAATATGAGATTGCATTTACCAGGTCAAATTGTAATTTTCTATCATTCTAACAAGTTGAGCAAAGTGTAAAAATCCTTTCAAGGAAGGTGGATTTAACAGTCCAACTATAAATCTCTTAACCGAGTGCACACTCAATAGTGTTGCTAAAGATCTTAACCAAGTAGACTTTAATAGGTCTCCACATATACTCTTAATAGGGTAGATCATCAAAAGTGATCAAATTGTAAGCCTTAACTGACCCCTTCCAATCTGTAGATAGTGAAGATTTTGTGGGTGCCATCCCCACTGCAGTTTTAACTTCCTAACAAGAGTTTTCTGCGATATCATATCTTGTGTTATGTGTCAATTAATTTCTAGAATGTTTCTATGAATGTTCACATGTATGTTAAGTTTATGAATTGATATATCTTGCATCAAGGTATAGATCAGATGGTTGGATAAATAATTGATTACACAAAGGTTAATTGATTAAAGGACACAACATTTTTAGAGGTAATGATTCACCCCTCCCCTCTTAGTATACACTTCCTATTAATTCTAACAATTGGTATCAGAGCTGAGTCTCTTCTTTGGAAAAGATTAAAGGCTTAAGAGAAAATATCATAAAATGGGGAAGTACAGACTTGATAAAAATATTGAAAATAAGAAGCTAGAAATTTAGATGTTCTATGAGTAGTATAAAGAAGCTAGAATCAATATGAGACAACTGTTAGATGAAAGAAAGATTATGGAAAATCACTGTAATGAGATAGATAATCATGAGGAAGAGATACCATATTTCTTTGAGTCTTCAGGATCAACTACAAGCAAAGCATTAGAAACATTAGAAGAAAGCATCACAAGCCTAACTGAAATCAATTAACATCTAGCTGGACAAGTTAAATCTCTGCAAATCAGTCAAGAGACACAGATGGTAAGGATGATTGATGCCATGAACAATGCTAGACAAGCTAAGAAAGAAAGAACACTAGCTATTGATGATAGAAGAAAGATTACAAAAAAGCTACAAGAGAAAGAGTTTGAAATAAAAATACTTATAGAGCATCACCATGAGATTACAAATTAGATTATTCTTATGAGTCAAGAGGCAAACAAAATAAATGTTTAACTCATTGAAAGAATAGAAGCTATCGGTGAGCTAAGGGATGAAAATGAAAAGTTGAAACATGAGATAAGAATTAAGCAACACCATAATGAAATTATCAAGAAAGATGAAGAAAGAAATAAAAGAATGGATGATTTTCTTGAAGGACAATGAAGAGTCAAAAACAACACCGGTCTTGGTTTTACCGAGAATGGAGAATCATCAAATCAAACTGATCCAAAGAATGTCTATGAAAATCCAAGACCAAGAAAGCTGACATGCTATCACTGTGGAAAGCAAGGCCATACATCAAATGTGTGCATAGGCAAAATGAAAGGTATTCCTAAATCTACATCTTCATTCATAGGATTTTGTTATAAATGTAACAAGAAAGGACATAAAGCTTATGAATGTAAGTCTGAGATGAAACAACCAAAGAAGGAAACCTACATGGACAAATACTTTCCTACTTGCAAAATTAATGGGCACACAACTCTTGAATGCTAGAAAATGAAAAGGCAAGCATGGAAGCCAAAAGGTCAAAAAACTCCCTATCAACCGAAAAGAGTCGGTAACTAGTATGTATGGGATTACAACACTTGGAAAAATTGTACAACATGTGGAAGATTTGGTCACATTACTGCAAAGTGTATGAAATAATGGACAAGAAAGTATAGAGGCTGGAGTAACCCAAGAATGGCATGCTTACACTGTCATAAAGTTGGTCATCTCAAGAAAGACTATAGAGACCGAATGAAAAAACCAACACATATCTCAATGGAAACAACATTGAAGACATCAAGAGGGCAAGAGACAAAATGTGGAAAAAATCTTCAAACAATGATGAAGCTAGACCAAGAAATGCAAATGGTGACATCCCATCCAATGGATCTGATGACATGACCACCCCCACCTAAGAAGAAAAAGTAAGTATGGAACTACATTACCCCAATTTATTATTTTACATCAATTCCATAATATGTTGATAAAATGCCAAATTAGCATAAGTAAAGATGCATCATGGTATTACTTGTTAAAATCTGTGATAAGCTATCAAGAATACATACCAAAATCTGTTGGTATACACTTAAAGCTGAGACTGCTACACTTACCGAGAAGCACCGGTTAACATAAGAAAACAAAGTTGCTAGTGTAAACCAAGCCTTGTCAGTAACCAAGCAAAGTGAACAAGTTGTTTACAACATTGAAACCCATTTGTAAAAGTGAAGAGTTGAACAACTGCCCCAAAACATCATGTTGTCACCGAAGGGAAGTTAATGTCTTAACCAAAAAACTCCATCTTCACACACTAAGGAGTTGGTAAGCATTAATGACACACTTTTTAGGTCAAATGGCTATAAAAAGGTGATGAAACGGTCTCATTGTTCACTACGACTAGAGTAGAGCGACAAGATAAATTTTTGTGCAAACAATGACATGATGAGAGAGCGACATCAAATCAACCACCAACACTCCGAAGAAGATCAAAAATCACTATTGGTGTAAATACAAAGTTATACAACAACCGACAACTCTATTTCACGTATTTATCATAAATCCCTAAATCTGAAAAAATGGCTACAACTTCAAGAACCGTGACATCGAAGAACACCAAGAAGGATGAGTTTAAGCTCATCAAGAATTAAACATGTGAGGAACAAAACTATAAGATCCACCCTGAGGTTTCTTCACAACCCAAAGATGCTGGAGCATTCTCACAAATACTAGCTAGGGTTTTCCTTGTCGAAGATGTGCGAGCATTTATACACTACGAGATTGCATAAATAGGTGATTCAGAGGTAGAACAATCTTATAAGAAGCTATGCAATGAAGATGGAAATTTAAAAGATGAGCATAAACACATAGAGGTGAAAGGGCTCACTAATGCCCTGTTATTCTTGAAGGTTTTCAAAACTGAGTGGATTCAGTTAGTACTGAGCTGAATGCACAATCAAAAACTATGACTGGATGAACTAAAGATGATAACCTGAGATGTTATCCATGCACTCATTGGTTACCCTGTAACCAAGAAGGTAAAAGCACTAAAGCACCCACCCAAGGCTAAGACTAAAAATATCACAGGAGCCAAATGGGATGGAAGAGGATTAAAGGTATCCACCATTACCGATGATGAGATGAAATTTGCAGCATGTGTTCTAGGCTACAAATTCTTTCAAGCCAATAGGATGAACAACATAGCATCCGGTGTAGTAGATACAACTTACAAGATTGTGAAGAAGGGAACTCAGTTGGACTTCTCCAAACTCCTACTGAACCAGTTAGAATAAAATTTGAAGACCATAAGGAATGCAAAGTCAAACACATGTACGTTTGGCTCACTTATTATGTGCATTTTCTTCTACTTTAAAGAAACATTACCATTGGTAGGAGATGTCAAATGGGATAGCACAAAACCGGTCACTATGCAGATCAATGAACACATATCCTCACTGGGAGATAATTTTGAAATAGTCATGGATGAATACTTTACTATATTCAAAGACCGAATGCAGAAGAGGGTAAGGATCCCCGAGCAACTCATTGAGAAATTCAAAGATGAAATATTTCTCATGGTTGATATAGACCACACTTATAGCAAGCCTACTGTACCGAGGAAAATATGGATTCAACCATTAGAATATGAGATAAATATTGATCAAGCATCTAAAGAAATTGATTCCTTGTTTAATGAACCATTAGATAAGAAACAACCTAAGTTTGAAACTTATGAGGAGGCCAAATCAAGAATCAAATCTGGCCTAGTTGTAAAGAAAATTGTCAGGAAAAAGGACAAAATGGTCAAGAACCTTAAGAAGATGCTATTGGAAATAGAGGAAGACACTAAACATGAGGAAGAAGCTTAAAAGGAGGAAGAAACTGAAGGACAACTACCTATCGGTGAAGCTAAAGAAAAGAATGAATCTGAGGCCACAGAGTCAGATTCACCACCTCCTCCACCAACTAAGAAACCAAGGATCACAACTAATTCTAGAAAAAGAAGCCAAACATCTAAGGATTCAAGTCCTTCACCTTTGAAGAAAGGAAAAGTTAGAACATACAAGAGGAAAGTGGCCACACTAAAATGAGGGCCAAACAAAAGAATAAGGAAACTCATCAGGACCAGAGAAGACATTGAAGACACTAAGAAAGATGAAGGTGTAGAGGTAGAAAAGGTTAAAGATCTAGAAAGAATTGATGAGATATGCAAATATATTGTAAATTCAAGATCTATCATAGATTCTAAGATTAGAAGATGATTGAAACTAGATCCAGAAGATCAGAAAAAAGTTGAAGATGCCATCATAGCAAAGATGTATAAATTCAAATATGTACCAATTCAATTTGAAGGAAATAATGTACCAAGGGAACTCTTGGACAGACTATACTTTAGATGGACACTTGCTTTAAAGAATGAGAAGGAAATAAGAGAAAGAGTACTTGTTACTCTCATGCCTTCTGAATCCAAGAAGGAAGAAATTGATGAGATGATGGAAAAATACAAAAAGGAATTCTCACCCAAGTTGAGAGCCTACAAATTTCTTGAAGGGAAAATTATAGAGATTGAACAAGAAAGCCACAAGAAATGGTGTAAAATACTCAACAGACCTACTAAGGAAGAAATCCCCAAGAAAGACCTACAACAAAAAGATGTTGATAAGGAAACTCAAGAACAAATATTAATCAAAGATACAGATGACGATACATCAGTTGAGTTAGACAAGGATTGGAGACACTCACACAGTAAATAATATTGATAAGGTTACATGAGGAGATACAAAGCAAGCAGATGCAGACACAACAAAGAAGGATACATAGGCAAAGACAAATGAAGTGCATAAGGACACCGATGAAGGAGATAAACCTAAACATGGAACTCCTGAGGAAATTGAAAAAATTTATAATGAAAATGTAAAGGTTAATGTGGAGACATCTATAGAAAATTGACAAGGTGAAACTGAATCAAAGCAGTAAAAAGAAGCACATGTAACTTCATCAAGAACAATGGACAAAGCCAAGAACTAGCAATGGTACTACATTCAAGTGTAACTCAAAAGAAGAAGAAGAAATCCAAGAAGAATAAGTTGGAATTCACTATAGATGAAATCATTGAGATACCAAAATGTGACCCAACTACACTTGATTATGAAGCATTGAAAGAATATGGTGAAATATGCCAAAGGAAGGTATTACAAGAGAAGCTAAGGAAACAACATCGAGACTCCATGGTACTGGAAATAATAAGGGACGTGTTACAAAAAATTGTACCTGATGATGATGTTGATCATAATAAGCCAATTATTGATCAACTAGCCACTCTCACCGAAGAAATTACAACATAGAACATTGATGTAGAGAAGGAAATTGAAGAGAGAGTAGAGTAGAAGTACTAGCATAAACTTATTGAGAACATAAACCAAGAAGTGGTAGTAAGCAAGGTAAAGCTTTTAGAATTCATTAATGAATTAGATCCAATTATAACTGAAGCTATTTCCTTGATTCAACAACTAAGCACACTGGAAAAGTTTACTAAAGAGAATAGTGAAAACATAGCAAAGTTAGATACAGATCTATAGCTAACAGTGCAAACAAATTAACCACCAATGACAATGCAATAAAGCTTAATTATGAGAAAATCATTGAAATAAAGAGATTAAGGTAGGAATTGTGGGAAGCAGAGACACACTTCAGGGAAGAAGCCACTAAGCTCCAAGCTCAACTTCTACCAAATCTTACACTACTTCAACAACACATCAGTTCAACAAGGCAACTGATAGCAACCCCCGAGATGTCTGTAGTAGACAACATCTACGATATGCATTCCAAGATCACACTAAAGCACATGGATTTAGAGAACTTAAAGGAACAATGGGAGGAAATGATGGAAGACATGGAGTATTCACACTCTCACATTTTTGATAAGCTATAAGGTATTGACCTTTTCCCTTAATATCAAAAAAGGGGGAAAATGATATGTATTCATATGGGAAAATGATATGTATATGTATTTTATAGAGGGAAAGATATAATATGTATAGATAGGCAAGAAACTATACAGTACTGCCAAAAAAGGAGATATATCAGCATATACATAGGGGGAGTCATTAAATGACTAAGGATTATATATGTTGTACATACTTAACATTTTGTTAGTATTTTCCACATATCAATTTTTGATACTAATTTCAAAGGGGGATACTGATGACATTAATTTTCCATTAGTATGCAAACAACACTTTTGGTAAGCATACACTGAAAGACAGGACAAAGAGAAAAACAAAAATCAGATATAAACAGATCACTGAAGACTGCTAAGTATAAAGAGAACCGACGATACAATTTTGTGTGTACACCGAAAAATGCAAAGTCGGAAGGATAAAGAGGAACCTAACAGAGGAACCCGATGTGCAGGATATAGTACAACCTAAGAGAGAGTTAAAGAGAAAACTAAGAGAATAGTTCAAGCAAGGAACCCGAAAGACAGTCAACTGATTTCAGAGCATAACCAACCATAAAAAATTGAGAGTCAGTTGTAGCCCGCAAAAAAGTGGATCTGACTTCCACTTCAGATAAAATAGTCTTTTGCTATTTATAGAATCTTGATTTTTTTTGTAGTATGATGAAAATTTCCACTTGCAATCACTCACAAACAATAAATCATTAGGGGGTTAGCATCTAAAATCCAAGTGAGATAAAAGCAAGTGAAACAAAATAAAATATCCTCATATCATCGGATAGAGCTAAAACAAGTTACACCCATGAGGCTTGTTTGATTTTCTCTTTTGGATGGGATGTGGGTGTACTCTCTCAAACACACAAGTGAAGTGGATCCCCAATGCAATGCAAGATTGATAGGCAAGAAGAGAGAATCAAGAGCTAGTATGAAGAACTAGTCTCAAATCTTCTTTAAGATGATAGATCAAACTAGAAATGATACACAAATGCAAGAAGGAAATATGATTCATTCACCAAGATTATCCTAGCATGTGATTTCTAAGTGATTTAAGAATGAAAACTATGAGCATGAAAACAACTATGAAAATCTAAAGCAATTCTAGCATAATAACAATGCATAATGAGAGATGAAAAATGAAGAGGAGAAGGCCTCTATTTATAGAATTTTGGGAGAGAAGAGGAAGGCTTGAATGCTGTGTCATCTATGTGGAATCCACATAAGAGCCACATAAGGGACACATAGGCTTGGAAGGGATGGCTAATTTTGAGTCAAACTTGGCATTAAATGCTGAGTAGCTCAAGATATCCAAGTGGGAGACAAACTTGTAAGAGGAATTTAAGAGGGATGGGTGCCCATTTTGGAGAGAATTCTCACATGTGGGTGAGCATTCCATTAGCCTTAAAAAGGTTAGGAATAACCCTTTAAGTATGATTAGAGGACAGTTAGGTAGGGAAACATGCTTAGGAAGTAAGGTGATGGGAGTAGAGTAGGAATAGGGTAGGCTCAGGGTAGGTCTCTAGGTTGGATTAATAGGTTCCTAGCTAGGGTTTATATTATAATTCAAATTAGATTTCAATAAATCATAGTTTAGAAGAATTAGGAATATGGAGGAATTTTCAATAAATATAAATTTATTAAATAGGGAATTTTTGTGAGAAAAATGTATTTAAATAAAATACATTAGAATAGTATTTAGCTTATTGATAAATAATAGCAATGAAACTATTTAATTCATTGAATTAAATAGTTAGAGGAATAAGAGGGAATTTAGTATTAATAATAATAGTAATATTTTAGGACATCTACATTTATTCCCTCTTTGATGTGGTGTCGCAAGTGACATTACGTCAAAGACAAGAAAATAAGTTTCCCTAGAGGAAGAGGGTTTCTAGGAGTCATGCCAAAGCAACGACGATATGGGGTTGTGCCCCCTCGAGAAAAGAACACAACAAAGATGACGTTGTGGGATTTTATCAAAAAAGGATGCAATAGGAAGGAGGAAGAGAGATGAAGGAATAAATAGAAGCCTTCTAAAATGCAACTAAGAATGCCAATGCAATGATGAAATTAAATGTAGCTAATGAGCTTTGGGGATCCATTTGTGTGAAAAATATGGAGAGCACATCCGATTTTGATATTGCAAGAGGAGGTATGCATCAAGTGTTAGAAAATACATACAACATAATTCCTTTGCATGGACTAGACACTTAAACAAAAGAACACTGTGAAAGATGCATGTATCAATAGCTACCAGTCACAACACACCAAGATATAGAAGATCGAGGTAGTGGTGAGTAGGTTTAAATTGACAAAAAAAGATAATATCAATAAAGAAGGCCGCATGACCAAGTAGCCATAAAGCCCAAAGTTCTTGCCATGAACAAGATTGGTGTGATGAAGGATTTGATAAGTTGACACCGGAAGGATGCATCCTGATGGACAAAGATTGGATTTGATCTGATTAAGAGATATTCATTGGCAAAAGCTATGAACAAAATGAGGAGCAAGGATAATTGGTCATAAAACTGATTTGTTGAAAAACATGATTGTAGTCGCAGGAGTCAAAACGTCACTAAAAATTGAAATACTGAGCGATGCAGAAAGAAACAAGGTTTATTGCAATATCTTTGAGAATAATTGATGTTTTTGAATTTTTTTGAATTTTTGAATTTTTTGGATTTTTGCAAATTTTAAATGTGTTTTTGGAATTTTTGAAGTATTTAAGCTATACAATGGGACTAATAATACAAAATATACAATCGGGAGAACAAAACGGGTGGGGAAATTTTTTGGAGAAAATGGGGGGCTATAAGAGGGGTTGGGGGGCTTAAAGAAGGTCATTTGTGAATAGTGATTAGGTGAAATGAGAGCTCTAGAGAGAAAACATGGTGAATGAGAGGATGCTGGGGTAGTTGGGAGAGTACGTGTGCACACATGGGAGACCCACAAAGTGACCATTACCAGTGAGTAATACAACTGATACCTCGATTTTAGTTTTGTCAAAGTTTTTAATGCTTTTGGGAGGGTTAGGGGGTCATTAATGAGGGTAGATGACTCGACGGACTGGAGATGATGGTTCCTGGATCAACGTCTTCATAGACACCAATCCTTGAACCTGTGTCTCTAAAGACGTCAGTGTTGAACCAACGTCTTTGAAGATGCTAGACCTAGGGCTGGGTCTTCATAGATGATGATTTGGGAGGCAAAATAATGGAGAAGTTAGTGTAAGAACTGACGTTTCTAGTTGAACTGACATCTGCACCCGAAGGGACAAACGCTCAAGGGAAAGGAAATGAAGGGACCCGACGGGGGTCGGGGATGGCTTGACAAAGGACCTAGGGGAAAGATGCCCCATTTTGGGAGGGGTTAGGCTAGGAATAGAAGGGAGATGGGCTGATATGGTGAATTTTGAATGTTTGCAGGAGTAGTTCCCACCATTGGGATCTAGGGAGCATTGGTTGCTGACCATGGAGTTGGAGTCCCAGCTTACAGAGGTGGACTAGGGATTTCTAGCAGTGGTTAGGTTGGATTATGTTCCATGTTAGCCTAGGCTACAGGTGCACAATGGGATGATGACCGCCTTGATCGAGCGGTGGCACAACAATACAAATACCTTCCATCTGCCTATTGGAGAGGCCACGATCACTCTTGAGGATGTCTGACAGATTCTTTGGATACCGATTCGAGGGGTGATACCACAATACCGATTAGAGGACAATGATCACTATATGGAGATTGCATTTAGGAGACCTATGAGGAGGATCCCTACATATAGGACCTGGATGCTCTGGCAGCCAACGGTTGACAGATGACTAAGGAATTTAGCATTGCTTTTGGCTGGACTAATTGGAGGACAAATGTTGGCAGATTTGGCTGGTCATGGTTTTTGTATCGGGTGGTCTCGGGTACTATCAGGGATGTTAGAGGAGGGCATGACCTATTTTTGGGGGTACATTTTCCTAGGATAGTTGTGCCATGACTTACACATGGCTGCGTACTACAGGGTGTGCAACATGGGGGCTGGAGTCACTCTACTATTGGTATGGGCATGGGAGCACATTGTAGTCTTCCAACTGATGAGGGTTTGAGAGGATTAGAAGCTAGGAGAGCCATATGCATGTAGGTATAGGTTTCCATTGAGATATACCTCCATTGGTCAGACCAAATATTAGCGATGGTTACTAGATGAGATCCAGGTTTTTTGCTGGACTCCATATAGACTCTGTGAGCCATGGAGAGCGATGGAATGGTAGGAGGGATCTGAGGATGGATTTGAGGATTTATTATACCTCTCTTATGTAGAGACTGATTGATTTCTACTAGGGAGGATCATCCACCAGATAGAGAGATATAGGCCATCCAGGGTCATGAGGCAGTTTGGAATGCAATAGGGGGTGGTGGTAGAGGATGACTTACATCGTCATGTCACCAGGGAGGTAGGCATGTAGGGGAGATACACTAACACTCTCACAATGAGGACAGCCTAGAGGACCATGGAAAGGATAGAATTCATGGCCAGGCCTGATGTTATTGACGTAGGTATGACTGCATAGTATGTAACATGGTGGGCCGTACATGTGCCCTTATGGCTCACAGACCCAGCTCAAGTGGCTGCTCATGAGCAGCTGATAGGGGACATAGAGGTAGATGATGGGATATACATAAGAGATGCCCCTAAGACTTTAGTAGCAGGTTAGAGGAGGAGGCCACAACAGAGACTGGTCTGACCTCAGACAGAGGTACAAGTAGAGGATGCACAAGATCAGAGGCCATAGGGTCCACCATAGGGATAGGTACAAGTGCCTCAGGTTCTAGCATAGGTATAGGTACAGGAAGCTCAGGTGCTAGCATAGGGGCCATAGGGGCCACCAGTAGGGTTTTTTATATAGGATACACATGACACTATCATCATAGATCGAGATAGTTTACAGACTGAGTGCGCGAGACTACAGGGATTGTTGGGGATGGCGGAGGTATCAGAGGTCAGCCTACAGACTGAGATCACCCAGGTATAGGGACTTTTAGTTGCAGAGACAACACAGGTGGATAGGGAAGAGGGTTCACTTGATACCCTATAGGGAAGGGTTGAATCTAGAGAGTTCTCTATGGTTGACGTGACTCAGGATGCTACAGAGCTACAGACTGAGATAGGGATGCTGACAGGTCAGTTGGTTACCCTTACAGAGTAGATGGATAAGGCCACAGAGAAGATCATTGCATTAACCTTAGAGAGGGATGAAACATAGAAGTGGGCTGAGGCTTATAGGACTGAGTGAGATATCATGAGGCAGGAAGCCAGTGCAGGTGGTATGGGATAGGTAGTGACAGAGGCTTTTTCTTCCCACAAGGATGCAGCCAGGGTAGGCAAAGAGGCAACTCATTATCGGGCGTTATATTTTGACTTAGTCCCTAAGGCCCAGAGATAGGTATTCACTAAGAGATCACGATCACAGAGCATAGGGTGGCCATCACAGTCTCAGGGATCCATGGGGATGCCACCACGTCCACCACTAGGGCAGGGAGGTGGATCATCATAGCCACTTGCATGATTATGCATCACACATTTTTGCATTTTGAGATGTATATGTATATCAGCACCGCGGTGTACAACTTATGTATTTTATTGAGGATAGACATTGTATTTATGGACATTTATATATATATGATGATCTGTAAGGACTCTATGATTGGATGTGATTCTATGCCTTTATTTATATGATATTATTGTTGGAAATGTAGGAATTGCTAACATGCAAATCCACATACCCCGAATACACCTGCATGCAAGAACCTGATACAAAGTAGAAGCAGAAAGATGAAAAATAAGAACTCAGATGTTTACTCAAAATGTGAGAGCAAAATTATCAATTGAATTAATGAATGACAAATACAAAGTTTGACCTTATAAAGGTGAACAAACCCTAAAACTAAAAGCTAGGTTGCGCATTATTAATTAATAACTAATTAATGATGCACCTAAGAGAAAGCATAAGCTAAAAGAGTAATAATACTCTAACACCCCCCCTTAAGATGAATGTAGGGAGAAAGTAGACCTAGCAAGACTAAGAAAGCAAGAAATGGGTCCCGGCAACAAGGCCTGATCAGGTACCCAGTACAAGGAAATCTCTGTAAACCGGAGACAAAGGAGAAAACCCAGTGGGAAAAACCCCTCTCCA
>MU228105.1:300509-348498 GCA_018584345.1 Thuja plicata
AGTCAGGTGCCAAGGCGGTGAACTCTGCATCTACCTGGAGAATCCTAAACTGATCCATGGTGCCAAACAAAGTGGAGAACTTGTCCCACATATCCCTGGGTGTAGTCAGGCCATCCAGGTGGAACAACAACCCATCTGAAATGTTTATGGAAATGAGGCCCATTGCCTCATCCATCCTGTTTCTGTGCATAAGTGCCTCATAAGGCCTCTGAAGAACTAGCTGAGCCACATCCATGCAGGACCATAAACCTTGTGACATGAGGAGTCTGGTCATGTGTGGCTTCCATGTGTGGTAGTTGTGAGGTGTCAGTCAGGCCACAGAGGGGTCCGACATTGAAAGAAGAAGAAGACGAAAGTAGAAGGGTCTTTCTGAATGAAATGATAGAAATTAAAATGCACCCCCCCACAATGTAAAATTCTATCCCCTGAGCACCTCAAATGAACAACTACTGAAAGCACACAAAGAAAAATGAGGAGAAAACCTGAGTTCCAGAAGCCGAACAGGAGCACAAATAAAGGCATGACTTTGAATATGAAAAACAGCAACCAAATGGAGAAATCAGGAGATGAGACCTACACCAATGCATCCATCTCAGAAACACCTTTCCGATGGTATTTCATTTTTTGAAAAACGATACCGTATGCTCAAGTTATGAGCGAAAAACCAACTGCCCCTCCAAAAGACAACTCTCTGGAAAAAAACAGACATGCTTAAATTTGACGGCCGTTTGGCCGTCACAGGTACGGTCGCGGAAAAATTTACCGGTGGACGAAAAAATAGAAATCTGCTGGAAAAATTTAAAAGTTTGCCGGAAAAAAATTTCCCGGCAGCTGACGTCACCGTGACGTCAGCCCTGCGCGGGTGTAAGATGGCCGGTGGCGGCTGGGCGGTTACCGCCGGCAGAGGTGGCGGCCTGGCTGAGATCTGGTGGTGCCCAAGCTGCAGAAAGGTGGCGGGTGGGCCGCTGGGGAGCGGCGCTCACTTGGGCGGCGGCCCGTTGGCCGGCAGGTGGCCGGCGCTGGATGAGCTGCGCCCGGGCTGCGCGCTGGCTGCGCTCGGGCGGCGTGCTGGCGGTGCTCGGGCTGCGGCACATTTTCCAATGCAAAACATGTTTTTTTTTAATTTTTTTTTTCGAAATCCATACGGTACGGCCCTAGGAGGCCAGAAAAAATTCCCTGTGCTCCCGGAGGCTAAACTGGTCGAGTCTTATGTGATTTCAACTCTCCCGGGTCTTTTGAACGCAATGGTGGAGTCTGTTTTTGCTCAAACAGCTCCAAAAAATAGTGCCTCCTTAGAAATGAAAGATAAAACCCTAGAGAAGCTGCAGATGACGCCTTCGAATCGTGGCTTCAAAAATCTTTGAACCAGACAGTAGCAGGGCGGCTCTGATACCATGTAGGAATTGCTAACATGCAAATCCACAGACCCCGAATACACCTGCATGCAAGAACCTGATACAAAGTAGAAGCAGAAAGATGAAAAAGAAGAACTCAGATGTTTACTCAAAATGTGAGAGCAAAATTATCAACTGAATTAATGAATGACAAATACAAAGTTCGACCTTATAAAGGTGAACAAACCCTAAAACTAAAAGCTAGGTTGCACATTATCAATTAATAACTAATTAATGATGCACCTAAGAGAAAGCATAAGCTAAAAGAGTAATAATACTCTAACAGGAAACACTGAGAGAGGGGGGGGTGAATCAATGTTTAGCTAATTATTCAATTTCAGCACTTTAAACATAAATCAATTAGAGATCACTTGAAGCTTAATACAAGATCACATAACACATAATATGATTACAGGGAAACCCCAGTGGGAATTAGTACCCACAAATATTGCACTAGTATAATGAACCTATTAAAGTTCCTTTACCCTGTTAGGAGCAGTCTTTACAATGCAAGTAAAATGACCTAGTTAAGGGTCTAACCCTGTTAGGAGTCTTTTACAAAAAACCCTATTAGGGGTAAGGACTCACTATCCAAGAGATCACTTCTCAATGAGAAAGAAGGCTACAACCTCCTGATAATAGATATGCACTATATCCAAAAGTGAACTGCTGTATGTGACACAAATGTCTGATTAGTTCTAGTTATGCACTTATGCTCTTATCTTCTTTAAGGGTTCTATCTCATTCTGATATCTTCATACTACTCTGCTTATATGTCTTCTCTACCTATTTCATCGACACTTCAAATATATATTTACATTGCATATACATATGTTTATTCCTGAATAGACGTGACTATAAACAAGACCTTAGTCGGCCCAAAAACAACATTCACAACGCTTCCAAACAAATTGGTTTAAGTGTGTTTACAAAATGTTTAATACATGATTACAAACTTATTATAATAGGTTCTTAGCCTTTACATAACAAAATATTACACACTAATCAAAATCATGAAGTCGGCTTCATACTCTGTATTTTGAACTGCTAGTGTACTTGTTCTTTCTATTACTTGTCTGTATTGCCATTTCATACCATGCATGTATAGGATAAGCATAACAACATGCCATAGAGCTTAAGTATAAATGCACATATCCTAATGTGATCATACACATGTGCGCTGATGCCCTAATCAACTGCAAGTCACTGTTCTGTTCTGTCTTCTACACTTAGTCAATTTTCACTTCGTAGTTTACTGTCAAAACTTCATATGACTTTGTTTCCATAATGAAAACACAAAATAAGCCATATACTCCCTGGGAGCCAACTTGACAGCAATCTCCCCCTTTGTCATTAATGACAACAAAGGAATGTGGCCAAGTTACCCAAAAATTGTATATTCTTATCTTTTAAACATATACATACACTACTCCTCATATATACTTTATTCATTATATACATTACTCCCCCTTTGAAATTAATGACAAAGGTGTCAAAAAACTTGTAAGTTTTTGATTAAGGAAAATAAGTTTTGATGGGTACCTAAAACCCTATAGAAGTATGTAAAACAACCTAGAGCATCTAATCGTTAACTAACAACCAAAATGAAACAGGCAGTCCTAACAAAATAGTCCTAGAAAAAATAGAAAGCTAGGGAAAAACACCCAAAAAGACCAGGAACATAAAACCAGGGGTGCGAATCAGACAATGTCTCTGAGAATCTCAGCAGCTTGTATCTCTAGCTCGGTCATTCTACCCACAACTTATTTTAGGTCAGCTAGGTCTTTGTTAGCTTCCTTGTTTTCCATCTTCTTGGTAGCCTCTCTTGTCCTCTTCTTATTTCCTTCTTCTGGAAGCTTCTCCCTATCACTATTCAGTGGCTGATCCTCCTTATTTCCTCTTTGTTCTTCAAATTTGTCGATGATCACCTTAATATTATCATTTGAAGCCTTTAGTATATTGTAGCTTTGCTCAGCAATTTTAACCATTGATGCTTTAATGATTTCGACCCTTTCCTTCAGTTCGGTCACTTTTCTATCCATCTCGCTGTCTTCCGCAATGTTCTTATTGTTGTTAATTATGTTATCTTTCTCCATCCCATCCATTCTTTTTTTCAGCTCAGATTTTGTAGTAGGTCCATTTCATTGTTCTGTAGCTATCAATGGCATTATTTTTTGCATTGTTCAACACATCCATTTGAGGATCCTCCCTCGCATTGTCACTAAAAATCACCAGAGAAGGATCAATTAACTCTTTCATCTGAATTCTTCCCTCCTTATTTTCCTTAACCAAAGTCCTAACCATTTCTCTCTTTATCCCCATTTTAGCAGAGACCATGTCAAAATTCCTCCAGATGACCTTCTTGTTTTTTCCTGTAATGTTGTAGGTGTAATGATCTTCTCCATACTCTGCAAAACCTTGGCTCTAAACATCCTCCTCATTCCCCTGCCCCTGACTATCCTCTTTCTCATCTCTCTCCTCTTGTGTTTTTTCCTGACTGTCCTACCTCTCCTCCTGGGTTTCCACCTTTATCTGATTCCCTCTTTTGAATCTTGTTACCCTCTTCCCTGAGCTTGCCTCCTCATTCTAAGCCAACATTTTTATTTTAATCTTCCTCTTTATATCCATCTTCCCCTTATTCCCACATTATTTCATTTTCCCCTCTTCTCCCAAACTCTCATTTCCCGTTTCCATCCCTTCCTCATTTTCATTGTACTCCCTATCTAAGGAGATCTCAATGTGCTATTTTATTGTCTCCAATTTGACTCTTTTCTTCCCCTTCTTCGTCTAAAGAGGCTCTTCCTCCTCAGTCTCTGAGTGCATATCTCACTTGTCCTTGGTATCAGAGGGGACATAATCCTCCCCTGAACCCTCCTTAGAGTTTCCCTCCTCCATGCAATTGATTTCCTTCCCCAAAGTGCAAGCTTTAAAGTACTCGTAAATTAACAGTAATAAACCCTCATGGAAAGCTGGGTTACTAATGTGTTTCTCCTTATAGTCATTAATGATTTCATTGATGGATGAATAAAGGAAGAAAGGGATGGATATCTTTGCCCCATACTTGAAGTGGTTGAGTAGCACGAAATGGTGAGTGCTGATGCGGTCAAATCTCATATCTAGAGAGATGAATTTGATAATTGCCTGCAACACAAATCTCCATAGAGGCTTGATAGAGCTCGACTGGTAGAAAGTATCCTTCTTTATAAGAGCTCTCTTTTCTGCCTCATTTTTAACAAAATCCATCAAAGCTTGGCTGGAAATCTTCCTATCCCTATAAAATTTCTTCCCAATGATGGGAATGCCAGTCACAGCTAACATAATTTCCTCCATCACCATAAAAGTCACCCCATCAATTTTCACCTACCCTTCATTCCAACTATTGACCATCATCTTCGTAACTGAGGGTTTCCACCCATCAAGACATTCAATGAAGGTGGTCACTTCACCCTTATTCAAAATCTCCCAAAACCTTGGATCTCCAGTGCCATTTTTCTATTTCCTTCTCTGGCTCTCTCTTGTGCCTTTCTCCCACCATTTCAGCAATTTCTCTGCTTCCTCTATTTCTGGTGTGCTTCTCACTAAAAGCCCTCTATTTCCAAGTGATATTGAGTTGATGTTTTGAGAGACTTCTTTTTGCCTCGTGAATGCTATAACTAATTTTATGCCTCCAAGTGTGCCGACGAGGCCTAAAAATGACAATCCCTTTGCATCTCATGTACTTGCACATCATATGGGGATTCTTCCCCCATTTGTCATAACTCTTCATAATTAACATTTAATAACTCTGAGTCTTCCCGGAACCCAATCACTTTCAATGATATATAAAATTTCTGATGGTAAATTATTCCCGTCATACCATTTTTTTCACTCCCTCACTCTTGACTCCCATATTTTCCAGCCTGTTCGCCACATGGTTGGCTTCTTGGTAATCATGTGCCACATGGACCTGATCAAATGTTTTAAGGATTTGTCTGCACTCCCCTATTATGTTCTCAGTGGTCCACATAGGCCCAATCTTTTCATTTAGGCAATCTATGATGTTCTTTGAATCCCCTTCTAACCACAAATTATTTATTCCCATTTCCTGAGCTATCCTTAAGGTGTGATGTGCCACACTCACCTCAGAATAATGGTTGGTTTGTGATCTCAGGGGGGCCAAAATAGCAGCAATGCCTTTACCATGTGAGTTTCTTATGATTCCTCCTACACCAGCCATCCCAGGGTTGCCCTTTTCTACCCCGTTGAAATTAGCTTTGAACCACTCTTCCAGCGGTAATGTCCATCTATAATCCAACCTTTTATTGGTGTTAATGGGCCCATTTTTGTGAATTGGGCTGATACCTTTGCAATTAGTATAGTTTTCCATAAGGGCATTTGAAATTTTTTGGGCAACATACTTAGCAAGGGTAGCCTTTTCCCTAAATATCCTATTATTTTTCTCCTTCCACAACTCCTAGAAAATGTGTGGCATAGCCCAAGTCCAAAGATGATGACCACTCCCCCTGATTCCATTGGTCAAAGAGCTCAAGTGTAGTATTGGGGAAACACCAGGGTGTCTCAAAAAAAGATAGGAAATGATGCCATATTTTCCTAGTGAAATCATAGTGGATAAATAAGTGGCCAACATTTTCACTTTGATTTTTACATAGGATACATCTATTAGGAATATACTGACCCCTCTTAATTAGGTTATCCACAGTCAAAATGCAGTTTTGGAGCAATGTCCAGAAAAAGATGTTAACCTTAGGGATAATACCAGGAAACCAGGCCTTGGCCCATATGGGGATAGTTCCAACTTGTAGCATGGTTTAATATCCTAAAGCCACTGAATAGTTACCATCAATTGTTTCCCCCCAAACCATAACATCTTCATTGAGAGAGAGGGGAGTGTGACCCATTTTGACCATAAGAGGTTTTAGGTCCTAGGACACCTCAGTAAGGTTCACCCATCCATTTTTGGTTCTGTAGTCACTAACTCTACTGCCATATCTTTCAATGCAATGTTTAACCCATCTATTATATGGCTCCAAGTTCCATAAGGGACCCTATTTGAGCCAATCATCATGCCAAAAGTTGACATCCTTACCATTGCCTAATTTCTATCTTGCTTTTGCAGTCACTATACCTTTATTCCTCAGAATGCCATTCCATATGTGGGATCCCTTAGGGTCCAAATCTCTGCTGATGAACTATTTGAAGGTTAATTTTTCTTCATATTTGTCCTTCATAATATCCCTCCATTCCCCTATAGAGATGGAAATTCTCCAAATCTGCTTAGCTTACAGAGCTTTATTGAACTTCTTCAACTTCTTGATGCCTAGCCCTCCATGTTTTTTTGGCTTTCATATAGTATCCCAAGACACAAGTTGGTATTTCTTATTTCCATCTTTGTCAGCCCATAAGAACTTTCTCTGAATAGCTTCCAGAGAGTCCGCCACCTTAGCAGGTATAGAGAAGAGGCTAAGAGCATAAGTAGGGAGGTTTTGAAAAGTTGATTGTATCAGAGTCACTTTTCCTACCAGACTTAGGGTGATGCCCTTCTAGCCCACCAATTTCCTATTGAATCTATCAATAAGGCCTCCCCATAAGGACTCAGGGGGTTTGGTTATGAGCGGAAGACCTAAATAGGAAGCTAGAAAGGAACCAGTACCAAAGCCCAGAATGCCAACCATTTTCCTCTGTCTGTCCATGGGAGTGTTAATGAAGAACACCAAGCTCATATTCTAGTTAATAAGCTGACCTGAAGCATTGGAATAAGAATTAAGGATTTTCTTAACATTTCTAGCTTCATTAACCGAAGACTCACCACCCAGTATGGTATCATCCATGAATTGCTGGTGAGTAAATGTGAAAGGGCCTGAAGAAGGATTTAGCTGACTGATTAGACCCCTTCTCCTATAATCATGGATAAGCCTTCCCAAGCACTCAGCCAAAATGATGAAGAGAATCGGGGAGAGGGGGTCCCCTTGCCTAAGACCCCTAGAAGATTTGAAGAAGTCTAAAGGAGATCCATTCACCAAAACCACAAAAGGAGTGGAGATCAACTATGAAATAATGTTTATTACCTTTTCATTGAAACCAAAATCCCCCAAGATGTTACTTAGGAAGAACCAATCAACCTTGTCATACACCTTGGAGAGGTCCAGTTTAAGCAGGAATCCTTCCCGATTTCCCTCCTCCAAAGAATGAATCACCTCATGCACTACCATGATAGAGTCCAAAATTTGTCTACCAGGGACAAAGCCCATTTGTTGGGGGGAAATTAAAATAAGGAGGATTTTAAGCAGTCTGAGAGTTAAGAATTTAGAGATAATCTTTTAAAAAGAGTTACACAGACTTATGGGCCTAAAGCTTTCAAAAGAATCCGCACCCAAGATTTTTGGGATGAGGACAAGAAAAGTGGCATTGATCTCTTTAAGAAGGCTCTTGGCACCAAAAAATTCCTGGAAAGCTTTGACAATGTCATCTTTGATAACCTCCTAGTACATCTGGAAAAAGAAAGAAGGGAAACCATCTGAGCTAGGGGTTTTTTCTGTAGGTAAATAAAAAATAGCTTTATGGATTTTTGCTTAATCAGGGATCACCAACATGTGCTTATTCTGGCTTTCCGAGATCACCTTAGGAATAGTTTGAAGAATAACCTCCTGGTCATCCTCGTTGAGGTTATGCTCTTTTGAAAGGATTTGTGTGAAGTACCTGATGGCCTCATTCACAATCTCCTTGTCTTCCTCCAAAGTTAGATCCCATTTCTTAATGGCACTAATTCTATTAGTCGTCTTGTGTTTCATAGTGGATAGGTGAAAGAAGCAAGAGTTTTTGTCCCCCTCTTTCAACCACACTGATCTTGACCTTTGCCTCTAAAACATTTCCTCTTTACTTACAATGTTGTGAAGATCATCCAGAATGGATTTTTCAACACTAATCCTGTCCACATCATATCCATGGTTTTGGATCTCTTCTTGAATCTCTGCAAGCTCTGACTTAATCCTGTCTTTAGTCTAAAAAATATTTCCAAAGTCTCTTTTGTTCCATTTTCTAATCTCCATTTTAATATTCTTAAGCTTCTTAGCCACCCTGTACATTGCCATACCATCCACATCTATACTCCACCACTCCTTTATCTTATGGAGGAGGTTGGGGTGGGTTGTCCACATCCTCTCAAATCTGAAGGGGAAAGCCATTTTCTTATTGTGATTGACCATATTGAGAGAGATAGGAGAGTGGTCAGAACCCAATCTTGCCATGAAAGATAGGTGAAAATGATACTGTTGCATCCAGTCCAAAGAAATGAGGGTTCTGTCAAGGCATACGTAAATGCACTCTGATCCTGCTCTTCTATTTGACCAAGTGAATTTACCCCCACCTAAATCCACATCAATGAGGGCCAGGTCATTGATCAAGATGGCTAGTTGCTGCCTACTCTCTAGGTCAGGTGGTAGATCACCAAATTTCTCAGATTCCAAAAGTGGAGTGTTGAAATCCCCCATGATAATGGCTTTTGGTTATGTTATTTTAGCAAAAAGAGTTTGCAGCTAGTCCCAGAAAACACGCCTACAATTCTTTGTGTTTGGAGCATAAATGTTCATTATAGCCCAGCCCTCCTGGTCTTTTGGGTTATTGAATTGAATAAGTAAGATGTTTCTATCATCCCAAATGATTTGAGCATTAAGGTTATCATTCCATAACACCAGTAAGCCTCTAGAGGCTCCATCTGAGTCGCTAGCAGTAGTCTTCAGACCTTTTCCAAAGGAAATGGCTACTACTTTTTATTTTTTCATTTTTCGTTTCTTGTATCGAAAAAATGTCTAGTCTATGGTCCCTTATCATATTCCTAATTATTTCTTGTTTGTGGACTCCATTTAGCCCATGGACGTTCCATGATATGACCTTCATGATTTCTTATAAGACTCCTGGATGGTCCGCTAGTAACCATCCGCAATATTTCTTTTTTCTTCTTCCTTTATGATTTGATTCATACTCTTCCTTCCTGGTGTGTTATACTTGCTTCCTATGTCTACTTTGGCCCTACTTCTTGTTGCTACAGGAGAGGCCAGAGATGGGTCCCTACTATTTTTCTTTTTCACTATTATCCATGTTCCCACATTCTCATCTTTGGAGGCATCTTTGTAGCTATTGAATAGGGATTCCATTCTAGAGATTTGACCAGGCGTAGTAGATGATACCATTTAGAAGAGTCGGCTAATCTTCCCTAGAGAGATATAATTGCTTCTGCTAAAATTTGATTCTTGGGAGAAGGTTGGGCCCTTTACCCTCATGTGCTTCCCATCTTCCTGTGAATCTGGAACAAAAGAGAGGTCAATATTGGCCTCACCTATGATATCCCCCTCTTCTGGGTTCTCCCAACCTCCTTTGTCTCTAATCCCATTTTCCTCCTCTGGATGTGTTGGGCTTACTAAGACCCCTTCACTCTCCCTGCCTTTACCTGGCTAAGCTTGTGGCTATCCGTTTCCCTACCCCTCCATTGGTATGGACCCTTCAGACTCCAGTTTCTCTAGCTGAAGTTCCAGTCTATCAGTTGTCAACTCCCCTTGAGGATTTTTCTTTTTTGATATCATTTCATTTGGGAGTTTCTCTTTCTAGACCTTCTTGGTGTATATAAGATCCTTCTTTAAAGGTTGTATCTCTAGCCTTTTTCCTTTCTTGATTTTCTCCTTTTGAGCTTTATCCTTTTCAATGACTATTGGGCACTGATTGGCTTTGTGTCCAGATTTTTTATAGTGGAAGCAGGCAAAGGGGATGCTTTCATACTCTATCTGTTGCACTCATTTTCCCAATCTGGATTTGAAAACAATAGCCTCTGGCATGTCTTGTCCTGCTTCAAATCCAATGCATATCCTTGCATAAGTGAGTCTTTTCTTCACTGCCGTTACTGGATCAGTAGATAGAAGCTCCCCGAAGGATCTAGCGATGCTCTCAAAAACATCCTCATGCCAATAATCCAAGGGAAACTCAGGAAGTCTCACCCAGACTGGTGCTTGGGTCAATAAATCTTTGTTGAGATCTAGGTTAGAGGTCCATTTTTGTAGAATGATGGTGGATCTACCTACTAACCAGTCCCCTGCATAAAGAATTTTGGACTGATCTTCTTGACAGGAGAACTCAAAAGACATAAAGCCTTTTTCCATTGCCAAAACCATGACCTGACCTTTAAGATCCCATTTTTTTTTAACAAAGGTTCTAACTATATCAATATTGGGTCTAGATCCCATGAACTTTCCCACTAGAGTAGCGGCCATACTCAAAATATTATGATTAATAAGCTTAGAAGGCAGTTCTAAAGCATAGATCCCCATCTCTTTGTTAGGGATATCCTTAATAGTTGGGAAAGGAGACTTACTAGAGGGTTTGACTCCAAAAGGGTTTGTCTAATGCTCCAGTGGGGCCCTTTCAGCGCCCGTATCTCTCATTTCTGGGGTAGATCTTTTTGTTTCTCCTGGATTTGGCTAAAATATTCATGGGACCCCTTCATCTGTTGAATCCTCAACTACCTATTCCTTTCCCTAATCCTGGCATGTGCCCTGATCATTCTTTCCCAAGCTAGAAGGTTTCCTACCCAGTGCCAAATTCAAAATTTTTCCTCTAGACACTGCTCCTTGGTCGCTCATCCTTAAATCGTTGCACTTGATTTGAAAACCTAGAAAGGCTAGGTGAAATGAATGTTGAGATGCATGATAATTTTTGTTTGACTTTCCTCTTGCTGATAATGGATCACTGATTGTGCTCCCAACAACAAAACACACAGTGTAAACCAAAAGCTTTCAAATCTCAATCTCATAGACTATGAAAAATTAATCTCAATTTCATAGATACTCACTCTATGTATACATCTAGATATACAATCTCAAGATTCTTCATCTCTTGCAGCCAGAATGCCTTTAGTGCATCAATTATTTGTAGATGGGCGCATAAGGTATATGTAAGCTTTTCCATCTTTGTCAAATCCATGCTTGGTCCTTGATCATAGGTAGCAATGGTTGCATCAATCTATTTAATATTCTCATCTAGAACTACTAAGGAGGGTGCAAGTGCATTTCTCAATTGAGTCTACCTGATCCTTATCTTACTGATCTCTATTTTAGCTTTTTCTATCTTGTCCAGTTGACCTTGATAGATATTGTTGCAGATTTTTATGTCTTGCATGGATGTTTCAACTGATTTTCTAACACTATCAACCAAAATATCTACCTCCTCTATCTTTTTGATGTGTTTAGAGGTGAGTTTGCATCTATCCATGCAGTTTTCTATAACCTTCCTGCCTTTTGCTGACAATTCTTTCAACATAGACTGACCAATCTTTAATGAGTTTAGATCTAAGGTAAAGTTCTTTACCAGTCCATTTAATCTTTCCTTTTTATACTCATCTTCTGCAATTCTTGTGGATGAGTCTACTAAGCTTGAAAAATGTGCTTTGAAGCTTGTTAGGATGCTATCTACATCATCAACTGATTGAATTTTTGCTACTTTCTTGTCCGCAGGCACTAGGTCATTGAAAATGTTTATTGATTCCCAGAAGAGAGGGTTTCTCATAACCTGTTTCTCTTTGGATTTTTCCATGGCTAGGACACTGATCTTTATTAAATCTTCTTCTCCCCATGCATCCAGACTTGCTGAGTCATGAGTTAAACTTGACAACAATGAGTTTGATGGTTGAATGGATGGTGTGAATATAGTATTCTGACTAGTATCCATGCATTCACTTTTTACTGGGATTTCCATAGCTGGTATCTCATTAGTTTGATTGTCTTCTACTTTATTCAAATCTGTTGAATCATTAGGGGGGAATTCATCTTGTTGTAAGGATGTGTCATCAATGCATACCTCCTTTGTTTCTTCAGTGCTTACAAATGCTTTATCAACTTTGTCCATATCATTATCAGAAGCTGTCATAGATATCTTGATATTATCAATCACTATAGTATCCCCTGAATATTTTGCTGTATCAGAAGTTATTGAGACTAAGGGCGCTGACACCTATGGACTTGTCTTAGGTGCATTTTTAATTACTGGTTCTGCAACCTATTTAGGAGGAACTGGAGTTTCCTTAGTTGTAGGCACCGTTGATGGATACATATGTCTATCTAGAAATACCCGCTCAAATGATTTATGAGTCTCTTCACCAACCGGATCATATTCCTTGTTCATGATATGAAGAATTCTTGTTTTGGTTCTTAGGTGTGGCTTTACCAAATCCAACAGAATGACTTTCTCATCATGTGAGCACACTGGGAGAAGACTATCCAATGTTTCTTCTCTTATCCTCATATCCTCTTCAATTGCTTGTCTCTTTAACATATCAAGTATGTTCCATACCTTATCTGGTATGACATTTTTGAGTTCCAACACTATCCTTTTGAACTTAATCATGTGAGAGATGATCATAGAATGAATCTCTGATTTGTCTATCTTTTGATATTTGTCATATACATTCTTGAGAGATTCTAGTCTTCCTTCATTAACAATTCTGTTCCTTAAGACATTAAGACTAGGTCTGAAACCTACCTCAAGAGGGGCTTGTGTGTTCTTTACCTTTCTCCTTGTAGTTCTTGAGGATGGATGACTTGTGGAAAATTTATTCTTCCTTCTAGACATCTTGCTAGGTACTGATGGTGGAGATGCTTCTAGGTCAATGGTGGTTGATGGCGCAAATGTATCTTCATCTAACTATTTATTCTCTTTGTTCTTCTCTTCAATAGATGTTAGTTGATCATTCAATTCTTCTATCTTCTCCTTTAAAGATAAGTTTTCTTCATTCAGTTTCTTGACCATTTTCCCCAAATCATTCATAGAGCAATCTTTCAGATCTTTTCTTAGTTTCTTGATAAGTATTTGTGAGCCATCAACTTTTATCTTTAAGTTCCTCATTTTATTTCTCAGATCTGTCTAGATCTTCAAGAGCTGCTTCAAGATTCTTTTTCAGATGTTTGACTTCTGCTGAATCCATGATCTCCTCAAGTGGTTAAACTTTTCTTTCAGAGGACCAGATCTCTAATAGCAATTGTTGGAAACACTGAGAGGTGGGGGGGGGGGGGGGGAATNGGGGGGGGGGGGGGTGAATCAATGTTTAGATAATTATTTAATTTCAACACTTTAAACATAAATCAATTAGATATCACTTGAAGCTTAACACAAGATCACATAATACATAATATTATTACGGGGAAACCTTGATTAGAGGAAAACCCCGGTGGGAATTAGTACCCACAAATATTGCACTAGTATAATGAACCTGTTAAAGTTCCTTTGCCCTGTTAAGAGTAGTCTTTACAATGCAAGTATAATGACTTGGTTAAGGGTCTAACCCTGTTAGGAGTCTTTTACAAACAACCCTATTAGGGGTGAGGACTCACTATCCAAGAGCTCACTGCTCAATGAGAAAGAAGGCTACAACCTCCTTAGAATATATATGCACTATATCCAAAAGTGAACTGCTGTATGTGACATAGATGTCTAATTAGTTCCAGTTATGCGCTTATGCTCTTATCCTCTTTAAGGGTTCTATCTCATTCTAATATCTTCATACTGCTCTTCTTATATGTCTTCTCTACCTATTTCATTGACACTTCAAATATATCTTTACATTGCATATATATATATATATTTATGCCTGAATAGACATGACTATAAACAAGACCTTAGTCGGCCCAAAAACAACATTCACAATGCTTCCAAACAAATTGGTTTAAGCGTGTTTAAAAAAATGTTTAATACATGATTACAAACTTATTACAATAGGTGCTTAACCTTTACATAGAAAAATATTACACGCTAATCAAAATCATGAAGTCGGCTTCATACTTTATATTCTGAACTGCTAGTGTACTTGTTCTTTTTGTTACTTGTCCATACTGCCATTCCATACCATGCATGTATAGGATAAGCATAAAAAAATGCCATAGAGATTAAGTCTGAATGCACATATCTTGATGTGATTGTACGCACGTGCGCTGATGCCCTGATCGACTACAAGTCACTGTTCTGTTCTATCTTCTACACTTAGTCAATTTTCACTTCATAGTTTACTGTCAAAACTTCATATGACTTTGTTGCCATAATGACAACAAAAAATAAGCCATATACTCCTTGGGAATCAACTAGCCAACAATTATGATGCATCTTCTTGTATGATTGCTAACACTGATTTTTGCAGGATGTGACGCATATGTATGACAAATTGTGTATGCATGATGGTTTTATGCTTAGGTATATATGATGTATGACTGATGTAGGGTGGATGATGCTATATGATGTACTGAAATGTGTGGATACAAGATGTGATGTGATTTTATGATGTATGAAATGTATATGTTGATGTTTAATGAATATGAATATATATGCAAGATGAATCTAATGGTATATAATGAATCTAAATGAATCTTAACAATACAAGACTAAAATGAATCAAAATGACCTAACAACGCAAGATGTAAAATGAATCTAAATGATTTAACAATGCAAGATGTAAAATGAATCTAAATGATGCAAGATTAATGAATCTAAGATGAATCAATTATGCAAGACACTAAAATGATTTTAACTATGCAATTAAATGAAGAACTTAATGCAAGCAAATGATGATCAATGCAATCTAATGATGAACCTAATGCAATTGAATGATGATTAATGCAATCTAATGATGAATCTAAAATAACATGAAGAAAAACACCAGATGTAATGTATGCGACAGATGCAATGGATGAGATGGGAGCTATATTTTTGGTGTGTGTCACAATCAATTAATGAATCAGCCAGAAGGACTATGAAGGACCAGGTGACGACCTGGGATGTTAGTATGATGGCAAGAAGACTGGACATGTCATGAATATACAAGGATCAAACCAAATGATTAATTACAAGTGAATAATTATAAGAGACTTATGTACACATGTTGCTACCAAGATCTGATTGGATCTTGCTGTTTGATGCGTGCGATAGTGTTGGAACACCTAGGGAATATGGGAAATGTTGAGGTTTTTAGAGATGTGATGATGGCAATGGAGGGGAACAAGATTTTGATAGATAATAGGATGGTCCACTACGTGCGATGCCTATTGCCAGGTTTTCATCACCTGTACTTGTCCAAGGTGCCTGATTGCCTAGTTTTCACCATTGGATGAAATTTTTCTCTTTAGCCTTTCTTTTTCTTTTTGATTTTTTTGATGTTTTTGATGTTGTCCAAGTGCTTGTTTGCCAGGTTTTTGCTGAGACAACCATTTTTTTAGCTTCATTTTTCTTCTTTTTTGAGATTTTTTTAGGACTATTTTGTCATTGTTTTTGTACTTTTTTCAGGACTTTTTATACTTTTTATGGATTTTCTTAGATAACTAGAATGAACAACCAACCATCAGGCATAGAAGCACCTGAGATGAATGATGTTGATAGGATAATTCAATGGTTCTCCTTCAAGAGTGGAGAGTTGATATATCCCAGAACTAAAGCATGTAGTGACAACATATGGGCCTTGCCAGGTAACCTCAAACTTACCTTTCTTTTCGCAATCAGTACCCACTTTCTAATTTTCCTTTAGCACAAGGTCCCCCACCTAAAATTGGCATGGGTGGACCTTCTTGTTATAGTTTCAATTGAGTCTATTTTGATATAAAATTAGGTGATCATAGGCTTGCTAGTGCTTTTCATCTAGTAGATAAAGCTATGTGAGTAATGCTACTCGGTAATATTCATCATCAACCAAGCCTCTCAGTGATACTCGAAGGGATGGTAGTTTGACCTCAATTGGTAAGACTGGTTCAACACCATAGACTAGGGAATATGGAGTGGTTCTTGTAGGAGTACGGTAGGAAATGTGATCTTTCCAGAGAGTGGGGTTGATCTAGAGATGCTAGTCATGACCAATATCATTGACAACTTTCTTGAGGATTTTGAGGAGGGTTTTAGTAGTTGCCTCAACTTGGCTGTTTCCTTGAGGGAAATATGGACTAGAGAAACGGTGATGGATATGGAGGCGAGCACACAGATCAATGACATGTTGATTTTCAAACGGTGTTCCATGATCTGTGAAGATAGTGGAGGGTATGCCAAAGTGGCAGACAATGTGATGGAGGATGAATTTAGATATCTAGACACCTGTAGTGAGGGTGAGAAGAATTGCCTCAACCCAATTTGTAAAGTACTCCATTGCTATGATTATGTATTTGTGGCCTTTAGAAGAAAGGGGAGTAATCTTACCAACGAGGTCAAAATCCCAACAAGAGAAGGGCCAAGGAGGCACAATAGGTCTGAGGTCCTAGGTAGGAGCATGGATCAGATTGGCATGTTGTTGGCAAGGTAGACACTTCTTGACGAACTCACAAGAATCATGTTCCATTGTAGGCCAATAGTACCCTGTATGTAGAAGTTTCTTGGCTAGGACCATGCCACTTGTGTGGGCACTGTAGATTCCAGTGTGTACCTCTTGTAATGCATGGGTAGCTTCATTTTCATCTAAACACCTAGAGAGCATGTTGTGAGAGCCTTGACAATAAAGGGTGTTGGCTATGAGAGTGTAGCGGGAAGCTCCGTGGATAAATTTTTGGCATTGGGTTGTAGTGAGATGAGGGGATATGATACCATTTTGTAGGTAAGCCTAGATATCATGGTACCATGGGGAATGGGGACCAACCAAGACACATACATGATTCGATTCATTGTTCTCATAGGCGGGAATATGAAGTTTCTCAACTAAGAATTTGTATTGCCTAGACTCATGAGGAATCTCTAAGAGGGAGCCAATTGTGGCCTTTGCATCAACAAATTTGTTCTGTAAGCATGGTACTTGTGTTATCTGCAAGTGGAGGAAATGCTCTTTCATCTTATCAACCATCTACTTATATGGCATAAATTTGTTGTCTTTGGTTTGATACTCATCTAGAACCTATTTGATGATGAGTTGGGAATCACCAAAGACATGTAGAGCTGTGATGTTCCATTCTATAGCCATGTGGAGTCTTGCAATTAGTGCCTCATATTCTTTAATTTTGTTCATGTAGGGAAATCCCAATTTGAATGACATAGGGATGTAGTCACCTTGAGGTGTGACAAAAAGTATTCTTTCCCCTGCGCCATGATCTATATAGGACCCATCAAAGTAGATTTTCCAAGTAGGTTGCTCTTTTGTCATGCATAAATTCTCATCTAGAAATTCTATGATCAAAGAATATGCATCTATGAATGGCACTTCTGCTAGTTGATCTGCGATGACTTTCCCTTTAATGGCTTTTCTATCTACATATTGAATATCAAACTCACTTATTAACATAACTCATTTTTCCATTTATCCTATAAGAGTAGTCTTGGAGAGTAGGTACTTGATAGGATCCACTTTTGAAATGAGCTTGGTTGTATGACTAAGCATATAGTGGAAAAGTTTTTGAGTGGCGAAGACCACTGCTAGACATGCTTTTTCCATAGTTGAATAATTGAGCTCATAACCCACTAAGGTCTGACTGATGTAATAAATAGCTCTTTCTTTGCCTTCATCATCCAACTAAGCAAGGAGTGCCCCCAGTGCAATTGTAGTAGCAGAAATATATAGGATGAGTGGTCAGCTAGATACAGGTGGTACCAAGATGGGTGGATTAGCCAAATATTCTTTGATCTTGTCAAAACTCTTTTGACACTGAGGATTCCACTTGAATGTGTTATCTTTGTGCAGGAGATGAGTGAATGGTTGGCACTTGTTTGCTAATTGAGAGATAAAATGACACACATATTATAGCTTTCCTTGGAGGTTGCGTAGTTGTTGGAGTGTCTTTGGTGAAGGCATCTCTATGATAGCTTGTACCTTCTTTGGATCTATTTCAATGCATCATCTGGATACAATGAAGCCAAGAAGTTTGTGAAGACACACTTCTTAGGGTTGAGCATTAGGTAGTAGTGTCCAATCCTATTAAATATGTATTCCAAAATGTCTAGGTGATCTTCCTGTTTTATTTATTTTTCCAAGATATCATCGACATAGTCTTCAAGAATCTTGTGTATCATGTCATAAAAAATGATAGTCATGGCTCTTTGATAGGTTTCCCCAGCATTCTTCAAGCCAAAAGGCATCATGTTATATAAGAAGGTGCCCCAGGGGGTTGTGAATGTTGTCTTGTGCTGATCTTCTTCTGCAATACGGATCTGATTATATCCAGAAAAACCATCCATGAGTGACAACATCTCATGTCCTGCTGTGAGATCCACGATCATGTCTATGTTTGGCAATGTGAATCATCCTTGGGACATGCCTTGTTGAGATCTTGGAAGTCTATACATATCCTAATTGATTTATCAGGTTTAGACATTGGCATCATGTTAAAAATATAGTCAGAGTAGTCAATGGCGCAGATGATCTTGGCTTGGAGTAACTTCTCTAGCTCTTCTTTGACAAGTAGTGCCACTTTAGGATGCATCTTTCTGAGCTATTGTTTGAAAGGTTTGATGTTTGGGTCCACTGCAAGATGGTGAACCACCAAGTTGGAGTCTAATCCCGACATGTGGGAGTAAGACCATGCAAACTTATTGATGGATTCCTTTAATAAAGTGACAAGATCACTTTCTTTTGCTTCAGTCAGAGATGCTGCTATGTATGTGATGGCGGGATTATCTTTGGTGCCCAGGTTGAAAGGTTTTTTTCCTTCAATGAGAATCAATGACTGTTCAGGCCTATGATCATGGATTAGAGGAAGAGGAGAGTCTTCATCCTCTGGCACCTCAGGGAGGTTTTTTGCCTATGAATAAGCCCTTTGTTTTTACTTTTTAATGATCAGATAGCACCCTAGTGGGGTTTTCGCTAGGGGATCAATTTTTCTCTTTTTTATTTTTATTTTCTCCTTCATTTTTGTGACTAAAGTTCTCCTCTTCCCCAAATTATGCCTTTGGGTCTAGTTTGTAGACATATGTTGAGTCTTTCCCCCAGTCATTTCTTTGCTCAATTTCTTCCATAAAGCTTAGGAGGGCATCATCACTTTGGAATTTGTCAACGTGCATGAAACTTGGTTGGTCCCAGTCTATGAGTTTAGGATGGTGGAGGGGAAGGTCAATGAAGAGATTGGAAAGCTAGTGTAGGATAGAATTTCCCAATAAGGCTTCATCATCAAAGACATCATCATAGGATCTCACAACTTTTTCTTCTGGGACATCTTTGATGTCAGCGATTTCACCCAGGGAAGGATAAGAGGCATAGATGTTTTCTTTGGTGCCCCCATTCATGTTAGAGTCCATGACAAGGCCTAGGCACTTTTCTTGTTGGGTAGGTACAATAGGATATTTCATTCCTTACTCTTCATAACCAAGGCCACCTCCTTGGTAGTTCCATTTTTCTATCACCAGCTTGTGAGTTGTAGGGTACTTACCTTTGAAGTAATTTAGGTGACTTGTGTCCTTGGGTGGTGGATCCTTATAAAGCCATTGGTTGATGTTTGTTGTCATTTCCTGGCCATTCAAAGTACCCTTTGAGATAAAAGTGGTAGGACCAAATTGTAGCGCCTTAGTTTTCTTTGGTTCTATCTTGCTTAGATTAGGTTGGAAACCTTGAGTGTGTGGATCAATTGACAGTGCTCCAACTATGAAGGCATAAGATAAACTAAACTCACCACAACCTTTGTTGTTGATCTTGACTATGGATAGGGTGGAAGAGAGGATTGTTTCTAGGTCTGAATGGGTTCGAGATGAACTAGAGACAAAGGTGCCAATGATGATCCTGAGACAGTGATTGGAATGTGGAAAGGAGGTTTCCAATGCATTGTAGTATGTGAAGGGCTTGGGATCTGTGCAGATGGTGATCTCAGTGCCATTATATGGGAATTTGATGAACTAATGGTAGGAGGAGGGGAAAAATTGCATAGAATGAATCCATGGGCATCCAAGGAGGATGTTGAAGGGAATGTCAAGATCAAGAACATGACATAATGTATCCTAAATAATAGGGCCCACTTGGATGGGTAATGATTTGGTGCCTTCAGAAGTATGATCCATATTGTCATAGGCTTTGATTGTTATGACCTCATTTGTTATATCAGCTACAGTGCAACCCAACTATTTTATGAACTTTAGAGTACACAGATTTAGGGCCAAACCATTATTTATCATGATCTATTTGATGGAAAAATATTTAACCATGACAACAATACGGAGTGGGAGATTATGATTGATTATTCTGAGGGTATGTCTATTGGTTTAAAGGAGACCCCAAAAGATGCAGATAGGTTTCTGAAAAGGTTCTGGAATTCCATGAGGTTGATGTTGCTAGGAAGATAGGATTATTGCAAGGCTTTATTGAGGATCTCTTGATATGTGGGTGAAGTGAGGAGGAGATCCAGGATGGAAATTTGGGCAGGAGTATTCCCTAGGTGTTCCAAAATGTTGTATTGGGTACCAGCAGATGGAATGGTACTCACACCTACAACTATTATTCAACCTCGATGAGTGGTGACTATGCATTGGTTATCGACACCCTTGACATGGATGACATTGATAGAGGACTGGACTTGGGATATGCAGTAGATCAAATTATTGTAGTTGATATATGCATTTGTATAATATTTTCTATCAGCATTTTCTCCTTGTTTACCCTTCCCCTGTTTGGAGGAATGAGTAGGATTGCCTGGGCCTTTACCTGAGGTGTGTTCAGGAAATGCATTTTGATAGATTTTAAGGCCTACGTTTGGCAATGGTTGGGTAGGAGAGTCCACTTCGATCTCTTTGTAGTCGATGAGATCCTAGATGTAATGTTTTAGCTTCATGCATTTGAGGGTGGTGTCTCCCTTAACATGATGATATTCACAGTACTCATTACCTTTATACCAGGTAGGCTAAGGTGTTGAGTCATCAAATGGATATATTTTTGGATACACAACTTGGTTATCTTGGACCATTGTGTGGAAGATGACATCTATGGGTTCACCCAAAGGGGTAAATGTGCATTGTGGCGCATTTGAAGCATGAGGCCTTTGTTGTCCATGTGAGACTAATATAGCATTTGTCTAGTTCATAGGACCTTGGTAGTTGGGTTGATATGATTTCCCTAGAGGGGGATAGATAGTCACACCTTGAGGGCACATTTTTTTCTAGTAATTTAGTTAGGGATACACAGGAGGAGGTTGTTGATACATGGGAGGAGGTTGAGAGTACACTAGTGGTGCTTGATGATAAGTTTGGGTAGGTTCATTGGGACTAGCTACCAACACCTAAACATGTTTGGTGTCAGTGGCTCCGTCAGTTACTACGTTCTTGTTCTTGTTCCAATACCATGATCAATCATTATTAAGTTTTTTAGATTGGGATTCCTTGTAGTGCTTGATGGCACCATATTCTATGAGACCTTGCTCAAGATCCATGCCTTTGATTCTGATGTCTTGATAAGTTTCTATATAGTTCATGCACATGTGATAGGCAAGCTTAGGATGGAGGTTCTTAATGAATATTTTGATAAGATGTTGCTTGGGAGGTTGATAGGAAAACCTTGTAGTAAGCCCTTGCCAGCACTGAAGGTAGTCGTCCAGGCTCTCTCCTCCCTTTTGTTTGGAATTGCATAGATGAAGGAGTGAGTTCATTTTTGACGTTATGTGCGTATTGGGCCACAAAATTTTTAGATAGTTCAGTGAAAGTAGAGACTGTGCTGTAAGGGATTTTGTAGAACCATTCAAGAGCAGTCCCTCCTAAGCTCTTGGGGAATAGTCTCATGAGGAAGTTATCACTATAGGCCACTTCTTGACAATCCATGTACAATTCTTTCATGTGGATCAAAAGAGCTCCCTTCCCCTGATATTTATCAAATTTAGGTGTCTCAAAGTGCTTGGGGAATGGTATGGTAGTGATAGATCGGTCAAATGGGTAAGGACACACCTCTTCAAACTTAAATGTTTTAGCTTTGGTCCCTACTTTTAGCTCTTTGAGAGCATTCTTCATTTCCTCCCATTCATGATTGATTTGTGGGGGAGGATTATTAACCGTGATTGCATGGTTTCCTTGAATGTGATATGGATCAAATTGTGAATATGGGAGATTTTGTGGGGGATACTATGGTGTTTGATATGATGGTTTATGGTTAGTGTATATAGGCTATTGTGGTGGAAGCTATGGCTGAGGGGAATATTACAGTGGAGGAGGTGGTGGCACTTGATAAGGTTGTTGCAACTGCTGGAAGTATGCTTGTATTTGTTGATGCATTGGATAAGTGGGCTGAGCTTGTTGCACACCTACATGAGGTGGAGGATAAGAGTTTTGTGGTGGAATTCCCCCAGTGGATGTGGCAAGGTAATTGGTGTTACTAGGAACACTGAATTGTTATGGTGGTGGGATGGTTTGTGATCCAGTGGAAGATGGCATGGCTGGGTAGTTGACAGAATGAATTTGCTGTTGCTGCATGGGTTGGATGAAAGGATTAGCAAACTATTGCAGTGGTTGTGCCATGAAGGGATTTTCCCCCTACATTTGTGGTTGCGGCTACTATGTAACTTGGAGGGTGGACTGCAAAGTTGCAAAGGGGTTGATTTGTTGCTGTTGTGCTTGGGATGTAAATGGGATGGCAATTTGCTACTATAGTTGTTGTTGTTGGGATGGTTGCTGGATGGGTTGTTGTTGCTGAATAGGTTGTTGCTACTATTGGATTGGTTTCTATTGTTGCTGGATAGGTTGGTGCTACTGGATGGGTATTTGGGGTATGATGAAGGGATTGGTAGATGGTTGATGTATGGGAGGATTTGGGTTGATTTGTGGTTGAGGTAGAACTACTGGTGCATGTTGCAGTTGCATTGCTAGTGGAGTGGGGATAGTGGGCCCTTGTGGAAATAAGGGTTGGTTATAAGCATTGGTAGGTGGCATGCCTGTGGTGAAGAAAGGTGGAATAGGCATTGAGACTTGGGTGCTTTGATGCCGTGAACTAGTTGTTGCACTTTGAATGGGATGAGTAGGGATGGGTGGAATGGTGGTTTGTTGCATGTTGACTGGTGGTCATGGAAATTATGCTACAAATGTTGGGAATGTTTGCAAAAGTGGAGTGGCTGAGAACTGAGGAGGTGCTTGCATAGAAATAGGGGGTATTGCTTGTGCTGCTGATGTTGGATCAAGAGGCGGGGCTCTTGAGGTAGATGAAGGTGTCATGTGCATGATGGAGGGTGGGATGGAAGGTTGGACTAATTATGCAATAAGAGTTCCCACCTGTAGGGCTCACTGAAGTGGATCAAAAAATTTGTTTTTAGTGGGATGAGAATGTTCCCCTAGAAGTGCCATCGGTTGTGTGAAAAGTGTGGGTATAATCCAAGGTGGGAGTTGAAGTCCTTGTTGCTAAATGTCCAAAAGTACCTGATTTTTGCTACGTCCTCTCATGGTGTTCACCATGTGGACATGTCCTGGATGATTGATAAATGTTTCTATGGTACTCATGGTAGGCATCTCATTAGTATCTACTTAGATGTGCCTAATTTTTTTGTTGGGCTGAGGCGCATAAGTAACCATGGCATTAGTGTTGTTAGTCATAGGATTAGATGAACTAGTGGCAAGATTAGGGTCCATGTTCTTCCTCTTCTTAGTGGCTCGTGTGATAGGTGGCATGAAATGACTAACTTAAAGGGATATGAGATGCAAGATGTGATGCAAGGATGTGCCTAGGAAGCTAAGGATGATGGTGATAGGACTAGGATGTGTCTAGGATGATGAATATGTTCCTACAGATTAAGGATAACTTGATGTATGCAAGGATTAAGGGTTGCTTTCCCTAGTGTAAGATCAAGTGGATGTGATTTTCTACCTAAGACACACTTGTGGTCTTTGACGGACAAGATTCTCTGTCAATGTGAACCAACCTTTTGATCAAGGTGATGAGGTTGTTAAGGCAAATGGGATTATCCTAAAAAATGGTTAGTAAAGGACACTTAAGGATGGGGGTCTGATTAAGATGTAGGTTTTTAAGAAACTCAAAAGGGGATGCAATACCAAGTGAAGGATGGAATTAAGGATGCCTTGGATGATGATTTGAATGATACTAGGTTGACTAGGATTGGATTGGGTTATGCCTGTTTATGCTAGGATGAGTGTGTGATGTGTTTCTAAAGATGACAACATAAGGGAGGTCCTAAAAATGCAAGCTAAGTGAGCTTAAGAAGAGGAAGAATGTTTGTTTATTGTGGTAAACTAGCTAGTCATATTGCTAAAACCTAACAAAAGCAGTGTTTAGATGATATTTTCCCATAAAGCGAGAAACCTTGTTATTGTATATCACTTTGTCTAATTGTTCTCATTTATGGGTTTCTTGCTTGATGGAATCGACTATGTGTTGGTACTTGTTAGCCTCTTGGGTTGTATTCTTCTATTCTCTTTGCATGGGTGGTAATAGAGTTTTTACCTTCTTATGCTTCTTGGAATCGGTCATGTCCTATAAATAGATATGATTTTGGATGAATAGTTGAAGGTTTTAGGACATATCTCATAAAAGACCAAATTCTGAAAATTGGAGCTCATGGTAATCTAAAAAAGGATGTTGTTTTGATGATTTAGCAAAGGCTTGATTTCTTTCTGATTTTCAATAGATTTGTTCCATGGCAAGAACCAATTTCAACACAATCAAATCAGAAAATAACATGCATGGGTCTGAAAACAATCTGACAAGGGACAAAGCAACCTTGAAGGATACAAGAAAATGAAAAATTTTGTTTGTTGGGTATTCCGTTGTGTTTTGGATTTGTCAATGTTGTTCAAACACTTCAAGCACGCATCTACCTAAGGAATTGGCTTTGAATGAAATATTATAGACCCATTGTTTGGTAGTCCTTCAGATCACACAATAGTGTCACCCCTAAAAGGATGCCCATTTTTTTGCCTTTTCTAGGTATTGTTGTCATGCTACGAAGATCTCTTTCACAACATAATACCTTGGGACACATATGATGGGGATCTTAGGGGAGATTATTCCCTCCCCTCACACTATAATAAATCACCATTCATAGGTGAATTGGGTAGCTTCTATGCTTAGAGTGTTTAGTAAGGTTCTCTGTTTGATTGTATCCTCTATGTCTGTGCAAGCATGATTTAGGCGTATAGCCCCATAGAGCATCTTGAAAAAAGTGGTCACATAAACATGATTGAGACCACGAGGCTAGAATTAAGTTAGACAAGAGCTGAGTATAAGCTCAAATGTTAATTGAATCCTAAGGCTTTAAAACCAAAGAGTAAATTTGATTAACGTGAGTTAGAGTGGTGTGGCTTACACCTCGTTCTCACGTGGGTCATTCTCGAGAGTTTTTTCCCTCAATCAGAAGGCCCAACTAAAGGATTAATTTGAAAGACATGGACTGGTGATGAGAGGGGTCTAGATTTATAATTTTCCTACAAGGAGAAAAGAGCATACTCTCCTACCCAATGTTGTTTTCTCCCGAACACGCAAGACAAGCTTGTTCTTTCCCAAAGATTTATTTGTTTAACACAAAGAAAGTGCATCTAGGTTTTTGATCTTCCCAAAAGGGAAGAGAGAATAATTCCCTAACACTTTCTTTGGATTAGACAATTAAATCTCCCTATTTATGCTAGGTGCCTAAGAAAAATTAAAGCAAACATAATCATTTGGTCAATTTTGGAGTAAGGCAACCTGCAAGACAAACGTGAGTAGTCTTTTAAACTTCTGTCTTTGACAAGTGGTGCTACAAAACACCTGGTTAGTAGTTTCAATTTTAGCCTTTGAGAAGCATTGAAAATACAAAAACCACTTAAATAGTTGTTAGCAAATGATAAAAAAGTGTGATAGAACGTAGACGCCGATGTAGGGTGCAAACACTGTTTCTGTGTTTTTCCTCAAAATGACAAAATGTAGGAAAATAACTTAGAAAAACATAGAAATATAGAAAATTTCTATACCAATCGAAGACACTGATTCATGAAATGTAGATGCCGATCGATGCTTTTCTAAACTGGCATTTGTGTAGACGCCAAAACCTGAATCAACATTTCTGCAGATGCTACTGAACCTGCAAGTTCACAAAACCCAGTAAAGACAACAAACAAAGTTACTTTTCCTTCTTTCTTAGTCTTCAAATTGATTAAATTCAGCCATTTTGAGGTTATCCAAATATTTAAAAGCTAGTGTTCTTTTAATAAATTATCAAGATTTGTTCCCTTAATGAAAATTTGGCACTATAACTACTTTCAAAATGGATCTCTGCTAAAAAATAGAATGCTAAAATACTCAAAAGAAGTGGGAAAGACAAAAAGATCCTGATAAATGAACAACTATGCTTGGAAAATCCCAAATTAATAGTGTCAAGCGGAGATGCCAATTCAGGTCACAGATGCTGGTTCAGTGCAGATGCTTAATGATAGTGTAGAGAGAAACGATGTTTGCGTAGATGCCTCTGCATAAAATGCAAATGCCGATCTGCGTGTTTGGCAAATAGACAAGAATTTTAGAATGGTTTTAGGGACATGGCTCCCACTAGGCATGCCAAAATGCAGTATGAGGAAAATTTCCACCTACAATTACTGACAAACAAGAAATCATTAGGGGGTTAGCATCTAAAATCCAAGTGAGATAAAAGCAAGTGAAACAAAATAAAATATCCTCATATCATTGGATAGAGCTAAAACAAGTTGCACCCATGAGGCTTGTTTGATTTTCTCTTTTGGATGGGATGTGGGTGTGCTCTCTCAAACACACAAGTGAAGTGGATCCCCAATGCAATGAAAGATTGATAGGAAAGTAGAGAGCTTCAAGAGCTATTATGAAGAACTAGTCTCAAATCTTCTTCAAGATGATAGATCAAACTAGAAATGATACACAAATGCAAGAAGGAACTATGATTAATTCACCAAGATTATCCTAGCATGTGATTTCTAAGTGATTTAAGCATGAAAACTATGAGCATGAAAAAAACTATGAAAATCTAAAGCAATTCTAGCATAATAACAATGCACAATGAGAGATGAAAAATGAAGAGGAGAAGGCCTCTATTTATAGAATTTTGGGAGAGAAGAGGAAGGCTTGAATGATGTGTCATCTATGTGGCATCCACATAAGAGCCACATAAGGGACACATAGGCTTGGAAGGGATGGCTAATTTTGATTCAAACTTGGCATTAAATGTTGAGTGGCTCAAGATATCCAAGTGGGAAACAAACTTGTAAGAGGAATTTAAGAGGGATGGGTGCCCATTTTGGAGAGAATTCTCACATGTGGGTGAGAATTCCATTAGTCTTAAAAAGGTTAGGAATCACCCTTTAAGTATGATTAGAGGATAGTTAGGTAGGGAAACATGCTAATTAGGAAGTGAGGTGATGGGAGTAGAGTAGGAATAGGGTAGGCTTAGGGTAGGTCTCTAGGTTTGATTAATAGGTTCCTAGCTAGGGTTTATATTATAATTCAAATTAGATTTCAATAAATCATAGTTTAGAAGAATTAGGAATATGGAGGAATTTTCAATAAATATAAATTTATTAAAAAGGAAATTTTTGTGAGACAAATGTATCTAAATAAAATACATTAGAATAGTATTTAGATTATTGATAAATACTAGCAATGAAACTATTTAATTGATTGAATTAAATAGTTAGAGGAATAAGAGGGAATTTAATATTAATAATAATATTAATATTTTTGGACGTCTATAGTTTTTAAAACCATTTCTTTAGGGGTAAGAAACATGAATGTAAGTGCTTTAATAAGTCTAACTGATTTAAAACATAGAATATGAGATCAAGGTAAAAGTTGTAAACCTGATCTTAGAGTTAACATTGTTTTTCGTGAAACTTGATGGTGTCAATCCATCTTATAAATAGATAATGCAATCATTCATTATACATGTGTGAATATAGAAGAGAGGATGAATGAAGCCTACGAGCACATCTATGGATTAGATTGAAAGTTTCAAGAACTAGAACAATAAAAGGTGAATTTAGTTAGCAAGAACCAAGAACTGAGGCTACCAAGAATCAGAGGTATTATTCAGTCAAATTAGGTTATAATATTATTAATGTAAAATTAAATGGATCTGTATCAGCAATAGGAGATTTCATTTACCACGTCAAATTGTAATTTTCTATCATTCTAACAAGTAGAGCAAAGTGTAAAAATCCTTTCAATGAAGGTGTATTTAATATTCCAACTATAAATATTTTAAGCGATCATACACTCAACAGTGTTGCTAAAGATCTTAATCGAGTAGACTTTAACAGGTCTCCACAATTACTCTTAACAGGGTAGATCATCAAAAGTCATCAAATTTTAAGCCTTAACCGGCCCCTTCCAATTTGTAGATAGTTAAGATTTTGTGGGTACCATCCCCAACGTAGTTTTTACTTCCTAACAGGAGTTTTCTACGATATCATATCTTGTGTTATGTGTCAATTAATTTCATGAATATTTCTATGAATGTTCACATGTATGTTAAGATTATGAATTGATATATCTTGCTTCAAGATAGTATAGATTAGATGGTTGGATAAACAATTGATTACACAAAGGTTAATTGATTAAAGGACACAAAAGTTTTAGAGGTACTAATTCACCCCTCCCCTCTTAGTACACACAATTCCAATAGGAACATTTGGAGATAGATAAAAAAAGATGAGATAAAGACAAGATCATGTCATGCAATAGGATGGTGACCAAATTGAAAGACAAGTTTTTGGTTGAAGACTATCAATTATGTTTGTTTATAAAGTTACAAAACTTGAAGTAGAGAGATTTAAGTGTTAAGGGTTATACTAAGGAGTTCTAGAAATTCAACACTGGATCTGGTCATGTAGGTAATGAAGCTAGACAAGTTTCTAGCTACCTTAATGATTTGACGATCTCCATACAAAATGAAGTTAGTCTAGTGCATATTAGGAGTGTGGAAGAGGCTTATTCTAATGACCTAAAAATGGTCATCTAACCCTAGACCCCCAATCTCGGTCTTTAGTCAAGAAAACCTTGATCTTGATTATCTTAAGTCCTAACCAAAGGAAATTTTAGTCTGATCTGACATAAACCAGAATGGGTCCCAATCTATCATCACACTTGATTAATTAATTAATTACTAAAATAAAAAAACATTGACAAATAAACATTATGTTATTTATTTAGTTAATGTTTATTAAATAAATTGCTAAATTGTAAATTAAATCCAAAAAGGAATTAAATTAATAAATTTGAGTAAAATGCACTAATATGTCATCATTTCAGTCACTGAATATCAAAATAGAAGCAAATCAATTTTATTTATTTTACTACATTCCATTTTGGAAACAATCTACTTAACTGACAAATAGATTTTGGAAGTTTCCTAAATGACTGATCAGTCAGTTCAGTTAACTAAATCTCTCAACCAGTCATTCTCTGTGCACGTGGATTGTGCTTCTTCAAGTCAAATCATGTCCACTCTTTGGCTTTTTATCTCAACCATTGATTTTGACATATATTTTCTATCAATTGAGCCTCATTTCCTCACAAAGAATCCAAATTATTGATATTATTATTCTGCAGATTTTTGCATTCAAGCATCTTAACATTTACCTTTTATCATTTTAGCCTTATTGTTAATAATCATAATTTAATTTCAAGAATTCAATTTCACAACTAGAGCACATTTTAATTTGGGCTTAAAAATAATCAAACACATCTCTTTTGGTGCTCTAAAATAAATTCTAATTAGAATTGGATTAACCACAAACTTGCATCTTGCTTTTTCCTTTTGATCATTCACCATAGCTTTCAAATCCTTCATTTAGAATAGGTGTAGTAACTGAATCTTTCCATGATCTAAGAGCAAGATTCACACTCCTGCCTACTAGAAGACAATGAGTCAATTTCGACTAATCTAGTTAGTTTGTATTTGATTTCATGTTTTGTTAGATTAGTCCTACAATGATTCATTGAAGTTTGTGTTGTAGCTCATAGGTACATTAACACAAATTCACATGCACATTTTTGACACCAACCGTGGGGGAGAACATCCATTTATGTCCTCATATTTGAATTAATTTTGAAAATATCTAGATTTTGTCTGTACTTTTCTTTTGTAGGTAAAACAACACATTTCATCTCTATTTTAGCATAGAGAAAGGTCCAAAATTCCTTCTATCTTTTATATATTATTCTTCTAGCACCTTTGAGTTATGTTTTAGCATGTTCCATCTCTATGCTATCACTTTTATAATAGATTTGCATTTTTTTTTGGTGCATTTAATCATTTCCTGTTGCATGTCATTTCTGTAGGATGCATGTTTTACTTTTTATCTTGCATGCCATTTCTATAGATTTCATGTTTTTCTTTTTAGCGTGCATGTCATTTTTGCAAGATGCATGTTTTTCTTTTTAGATTGCATGTCATTTTTGTAGGTTGCATGTTTTTATTTTTAGCTTGCATGCCATTTCTGTAGATTGCATTTTTTTTCTTTTTAATTTTCATGCCATTTCTGTAGGTTGCATGTTTTTATTTTTAGCTTGCATGTCATTTCTATAGTTTGCGTGTTTTTCTTGTTAGCTTGCATGTCATTTTTGTAGGTTGTGTGATTTTTCTTTTTAGCTTGCATGTCATTTCTATAGGTTGCATGTTTTTCTTTTTATCTTGCATGTCATTTATGTAGGTTGCATGTTTTGCTTGTTAGCTTGCATGTTATTTCTGTAGGCTGCATATTTTTATTTTTAGATTGCATGTCATTTCTATAGATTGCATATTTTTCTTTTTGGATTTCATGTCATTTTTGAAGATTGCATGTGTTTTTGCATTTTAAATTGATAAAATAACAAGATTTACACTATTTTTTGGGTTTTTATTGGATTTCATTAATGTTGACAGTTTGATTGTTTTCTATCTCTCTGGATTTTTAACAGCTTAACGCATTTGTGCAGGTTATTTTGTTAAAGATTTTTGGAAAACATCTAAATGTTTTGTGTAGGACGTTGTCAGAGAGAAAAAACACAAAAAACTACTAACAAAATTTTCTTGTAGGTTGCCTTGATCGCGGATCAACCAAAAATTTTATCTATTATTTTGATAAATTAGGAACTTTGCATGCAAGACTTTATAAAATGAATAAGTGTTTTTCATTTTAGGAATGTAAAGGATGTTAGGAAATTATGCTCTCGCCCTTCTAGGGATGATAAAAAATCAAGAGACATTGTTTTCATTCGCGGATTGTATAATTACCTTGTAGAGGGCTTGTCATAGTGGGAAAAAGTAATTAGCCTGTGAGAATGACCTAAGTGAGTATAGGCTAACGCCAAGCTACTTTGACTCACTATAATCAAATTCCTTCCTTGAGACCAAATTCTCATAAGATGTATGACATTTGAGCTTATACCCAGCTCTCATCTAACAAAAAGTAGGGCTTTCAGGTCTCAATCACGTTATCATAATTTCTTGTGCTAAGGTTCTCTATGGGGTTAGTAGCCTCAATCGCGCTTGTGTGGACATAGAGGATACATATAAATGAAGATCCTTATTAAAAACCATTAGAGTAGTAGCCAAAAACCTTATACTTGTTGATATGGGTGTTGTGAGATGTGCGTTCATAAGAAACCTCTCATGTAACCCTTATTTTGAGATAGTAAATTTATCAGGATCCTCAGATCTTGAGAAATTCAAAGCTTGGTAGGCCCGAGAAGTGTGTGTCATGGAGGGGAGCCAGTTCTACCAAGCTTCTATCTATCCAATTTAAATGTGATATTCTATTGCAAGAGGATTCAAACAAGTATTTTCCTTGCCAACCAAATAGGATTAGGTGTTTTCTTATTTTTGTTGTTATTTTATCATACCATATTTGAAGTGTTTGAAAAACTAAAACATCAAAATCAAAAAACTAAAAATTGTATTTGAACAAAGACAAAATATTTGACTTGGTTTTTGTCATACCCATGAGATATCTGTGTAGATTTTGTACTGCATTTCAAGTCATTAATAAAAATAGTGAGTTCATACTAGTCTTGTCTTCGGTTATAACCTTTTGATTAATATAACTTTTTTTCTCACAAAACCTCAATACTATCATGCTAGTCTGTAGTCTAGTCCATAGCTATTTAGTTTTTGTTTTTCCACACTGTCCTTATTCTGAATTCTGAGAGAAGGTTCATTAACCTTGAATCAAGGTAGGAGTATTTTCTTCTCCCTCTCAATTGGACATATCTTGTTGTAATCCTCATTTGATCTTGGAATTAGGTGACAAGTCAGTTTTGTTCCATCACTTGTTAGGTGAGTCAATCAATTGATGCCTATATAGACTAGGAGTTCTCTTAGAACACACTCTCTAGAAGAAGGATAGTGTTCAAATTTTGTGGAAAACCCCTTATTTGAGGAACAATTAAGGACCAAACATAAGTTAGTTTCTCCTCACGATAGATCACTAGAACCAAACATTTTGGAAGAAAGACGAGGGAGAGATCGGTCTAGGCATAGTAATCATGATGGTAGTGCTCAAGGTGCTAATAGTTGACACCCTTCAAGAATATCTAAAGCTCATGAAAAGGAGGTCACAAAATGTACACAAGACAAAAAAGTTCCTCAAGGTAATGAGAGCTTTCATGAACAAGAATAAGGAACACTACTTTCTATAAATGGCTCAACAAGGAGCCCAACTTCCCCCTCATTATAGGGCTAAAAATATCATTTGCAGAGAAGAGGAAAATACTATGTCAATCATGGCCAAAAAATTACAAGCCTTGAGAATTGAGATGCAAGCAATAAAATAGGAAAGAGAGAAACCAATGACAAAATTCTCTATGGACATCATTTGTCCATTTTCTTTCGACAAAGACTTATACTTACCTTCATTTCCACATGGAGTAGGAATTCCTAGATTTGACAAGTATAGTGGTCATTCTAATCCATAGGACCATGTTTAGGAATTCTATGTCCTATGTACAAAGTTTATGCATGAGTAGACATATCTCATGCATCTCTTTCCCTGAAGTCTATGTGGTCAAGCTATGGAGAGGTTTTCAAAGTTTCCCATTGGAATTAAAAATATTGACGAACTAATGAATCTATTTTTATAACATTATTCACATAATATAAAACATCCGGTATCTATAATAGAGCTATGAAATATTAAAAAGCAAATGGAAGAACAATTCTTGAATTTTCTTCAGTGATGGAGAATAGTCTTTTCTAGATATCCACGATTCATTCCCGAGTCTGAAAAGATGGATATATTTATGAATGCACTTCTCGAAGAGTACAATTACCCCCTTTAGATGCAAGATCTCTCCACTTTTGATCAACTTGTGAAGAGTGCACTAAAGATAGAGACTGCGCTTATCAAGAAGGGTGATATTACCCTTTTCTAAAGATACCAAATTTAGTTCCAACTCAAAAGATAAAAGAAAATACTGAAAAAAGCATGTGGTGAATGATGGAGTAGTCAATCATGTTTTTCCTCAACCCAAACTAGTAGTCTTTAACTTAACAAGTGGCTCCAAAGCCCTAAAGGATACTGAAAACACCATGAATACTCCCTCCAAAGGGGTTAGTAATCTCATGAAAGAAAAACCTTGGGTTGAGTGCAAGAGGGACTTCGCTCCTCTAGGAGAATCTTACGAGTCATCTCTCAACACTGTACTGGAAAAAAAATTGATCACATTTCCAGATAACTCCAAGCCCTATGAACAAGAGATAAAACCAAAATGGTGGAGTGATAATGATTATTGTGCATTACAAATAGATAAAGGACATACAAAAGAGAATTCTATGAGGTTAAAACATGGGATTCAAGATCTCATTGATAATGAAACAATCATGGTTGACAACCATGCTATGAATGTCGATCAAAAAGTATTCAAGAACCCCTTACCTAGACATGAAAAATGGGAAACCTCTAAAAAAGGTTCTAGGATCAACCATATGTACATTTCCCAAGATGATAAATTCATCCACATGGTTGAACTAGTCTCTCTCGAGTACTGTAACGTCATCATTGTAAAGTAAGATAAGAAGGAGTCCATAATAGCCAACACTATGACCCGGGTGAAAGAAAATGTCACCTTAGGAAAAGGGGGATCATCCAACCCTTCCTCATCTCCAAAACAACCAAAAAAATCCAAATAGTGAATGCCAGCCAACAAACAACCAGCTGCGAGTACCTCCAAGGTGTCGCAGTCTAAACAAATGACTTCTTCCATGGTGCAGACTATAGAATCATCAAGAAATTGCAGAGAATGAGTGCTCAAATCTCAATATTTGAATTGCTCAAGATATCTCTAGCTCACAATGAGATCTTAGATAAAGCCTTATCAACTTCCAATGTCCCTAAGGACTTGGATTTGGATCGGTTTCAATGTATGGTGGGTCATTTGACTTTGCCACACTACCTATCATTTTTGGAAGATGATGATAACTCCTTGGAAGATGATGATAAATCCTTGAGCCATCTACACAATCTTCCATTGTACATTAAAGTCATGGTCCATAATAATTGCATGAAATGGTTCTTGATAGATGGAAGTGCAGGGTTGAACATTTGTACATACAAGCTAATTGAACAACTAGGATTTTCAAAGTATGTCATTGATTTAAAGAATAAAATTACTATAAAGGCATATGAGCATATGATGAACAAGAGAGATATTTGAAAGGTCTCATAACTCTCCCTATTAGAGTGGGATTGGTCAAAAGAGAGGTCATCTTCAAGATATTGGATCTTCCATTAGCGTATAACATCTTGTTGGGAAGATCCTGGATTCATGAGATGAAAGTTGTTCCATCCCCCTACCATCAATGCATAAAATTTCCATTCAATGGTGTCAAAGTCAATATTCCTATAGACACCAGCTATGCATGTAATGCACTATGACATGAAAAAATACTCTCATCCCACATAAAAGAGAGGCTTCAGAGTCAACCAGTGACATAATGAAAGAAATGAAAAAGAATCTAAAAATAAAGGACACTAGTAAGGGTGGATACACAGTAGAACCAATCCTATCAATGAAATCTCTTCCAACATCATCCAGATCCTATGGAAGACCTTTGGAAGAGATGAAACCATCCATGACACCAGCTAGAGTGATATATGATGGTGGTTTTGTTGAAACAAGTGTACCATTAGAAGATGAGAAAGAAGAACAAACCATTTTTGAATGGTTGTATAGAGAACTTGAGAACAATGAAGTAAAAAATATGAAATATACCTAGAAATATATGGAGTGGGGTATGAACTAGCTTGAAAAATGGGTTATTTAGGAAATGTAAGGAACCTCAGGTGCGGAAACAACTTCCTACACTAATCTCTAAAGGAAAGTATTGTGCAAATTCTTTTAAATCCTTACAATTTCAGATTCGTTAACTACTTTAACAATGATATTGCAGCCATATACCATGCATACAGAAAATAGAGAATGACACAAAGATTTACCCTGGGGAAAACCTTTCAATAAAGAACCCCAGCACTCCAAAACCTGCACAATGTATTATCTTCAACACAATGGTTACAACACACTTGCAATGAAAGTTCTTTCAGGAGATAATCGACACACACAGACTAATCCAGTAGCTCCAGATCATACCAATAATACACTCTTTTTCTATATCTATCTACAACCCTAAAAATTCTTATCTCATGTGGTTTCCTTTTTAGGGAAACTTCCAAAGATAGCCACATTAGGGTTTTACCATTCTCCAAGAAAATAGGAACCCTAAAATTTTTTTGGGGGTGATGCCCTGAACCCCACGATTGTGGAAGAGTGTACAGTACTCAACTTTATTAGTTGCCACATGTCATTGTATGTCTTCACCCATTATAGATCCTTCTAGAAATAGCTCTTATGTGTCATAGGAATCCATCATAACCGTTTTAGCCATGATCTCCTTACACACAATTCAAGATGCCGACACATCAAGTGGAGTGACACATCAACATGCCAACTAGATATGTACACTCACACTTAATTACATTATTTGCAAGAAATACATTTTAAAAAACAAATAATATGAATAAGAATTATCCAACGTTGAGACACCTTATTCCTAACAAGAAAAGGAACCCTCAAACATAACCAAACTGGTCTCCAAGAACGTATGTCTATTGAATATCGATGGTCTAGGAACACAACTCGCCTAGGTTTTTTATCCAAGAAGGAAAAGAAAGAAAAAAACCATCTAGAAAAAGAAAAGAAAAATGAGGACCATCTAGATGAAGAGAAATAAAAAATTTGGTTTAGACACAACAAATTAAAATAGTGACACACACCGCTTGCAAGTGGGATGATTTTGATGATTCTGATGAGGAATATGAGTATCCTTATCCTATTCCTCCATGTGTCTTGTCTCTCATCTATGAAAAAGATGAAAAAACACCACATATCAATGCTACTAAAGAGTGTGTTATGGGGGAGTCACTAGTAGTTCCTGATCAATCAAAGGTCACCACATTTTAGCAAGATCCTGATGTAGAAAATGGGTATTTAACAATAGAAGAGTTCTAAGATAGATCACACCCAAACTAGGGGCAATGAGTGTAATTCACTCACATCCTAGATATGGTAGAATATGATCAAACAGACTCTCATGAGTATGATTTTGATAGTATGTCAAAAGAAAATCAAGACAAGGAAGTGTATACAGTACAACAATGTGTAACTCCATTCAAGGTAGGTGAAAGTTCAGGGTCTAGATCTGACTAGTTAGAACCTCTAATCCCTGACATGGGATTTGATGAGGCGGTTATGACTCTTAATAATTTGAACACATCTATATAGGGTACCAATCTAGTTCTTTATATAATGGTATAGGTTTATGATGAACATACTATGAACACCCTTGAATCTATCAATCCCTTGCCACTCATACATCCTAAACTCATTGAATAAGGCTTACAAGCACACCCTATAAACCTCCCCACATTTCCCAATGAGTATGTGCTATCCTACTACCTAAATCTTGTTGAACCAGTAATTTATTCCACTAGAAAACCTAGCATGAATATGACTAAAGAAAATATCAAGTACCTTAGTCATAAAATTAAAATAAAAAAGAATAGAAGTTTTGAAGGAGAAAACCACATTGTGGTGGTTTCAGAACACAAAATAATAAAAATAAAAGATGCATCTGATAGTGCAAACATCTCTAAGGTGCCAAAGGATTAGGTACTTGATATCTTTCCTAGTCACTTCCAAGAATGACTGTTAGTACTGATCAAACTGACACAACCAATGAATATTGGGACAAAAGAGCATCCACACATCATTCATGTAGCACAATCCTTATCAACAGAAGAGCTCAAAGAATTTACTGAGTTCTTTAAAGAGAAAAAAATCAAATTTGTATGGATTTACTCGAACATGCCTAGTTTAGATCAAGGTCTGATTATGCACCATCTTTCGATTGCACCAAGTGTCAAACTAGTGAAACAGAAGCTCTGCAAAATGAACACTCATGTTTCTTTGTTGATAAAGGAAGAATTGGAAAAGCTACTCAAATTTGGGTTCATTAGAGATGTTTATTATGTAGAGTGGATTTCAAACCTTGTACTGGTATCAAATCTAGACAAATCTATATGAGTTTGTACCGACTTCAGAGATCTTAACAAGGCTTTTTTGAAGGATGACTTTCCTTTGCCAAACATTGATATGATTGTAGATACGATAGCGGGGTATGAAATGTAATCTCTCATGGATAATTTCTCTGGGTATAATCAAATCAAGATTACTCTAGAATATCAAGAAAAGAATTCATTAACATGTGCATTGGGCACCTTCTACTGGAATGTTATGCCCTTTGAACTAAAAAAATCAAGTGCTACTTATCAACGGGCTGTCACAAAAATATTTCATGATATGATGCATAAGAACATGTAAGATTATGTGGATGATACGCTTGTCAAAACCATGGAAATATCCACACACTTACATGACTTGGGTAAAATTCTTAATAGAATGGAGATATTCAAGCTTTGACTAAACCCAAAGAAGTGTGCATTTGGTTTAACCTCTAGAAAATTGTTGGGATACATTATCTCAGCGAAAAGAATCAAGGTAGATCTTGTAAAGGTAAAAGCAATCTTAGAGATGCCACCACCTAAAAACATCAGTCAGATGAGGACACTGCAAGCAAGAATTCAGTCTATCATATGATTTATCTCACAATTGGCAGAAAAGGCACAACCATTTACAAAAGCTCTACTTAAGGGAGTCACATATCAATGGGATGAAGAGTGTAACAAATTTTTTGATCAAATCAAAGAATACCTAGCTAACCTGCCAGTATTAATGCATCCTACACTAGGAAAAAAATTGATTTTGTATATCTCCACCACAAAAAAATCAATGGGGGCACTCCTGGCATAGGAAGATGAAAACAAGAAAGAGTGATCCATCTAATAAAGCCTTAAAACCTTGGCCTCATATGAGATGAAATATTCCGTGATAGAGAAATATTTCCTTGTGATTGTATTTGCATCTCAAAAGATGAGACATTACATGTTAGCTCATTCTACGAAACTAGTTGCAAAGATCGATCCATTGAAATATCTTTTGAGTAAGGCCACTTTAACTTGAAGGCTAGAAAAATGGGTGATGCTCCTCATTGAGTTTGACATCAAATATGTTGAATGAAAATAAATCAAAGGACATGATATTTATAATCAATTGGCTGATGCTCCATTATAGAATGATCTCCCTATCAATGTTGAATTTCCAGACGGCTCTATCTTGCACATAACTCATAGGTCTTGGAAAATGTTTTTTGATGGATCTTTCACACAATTGGGTTCTATTATAGGTTTATTGATCATCGATCCTCAGATTTATTCTATCCAAAAGGCATATAAGCTTATGTTCCTTTGTACAAATAACATCGTTGAATACAAAGCCTTGGTAAATGGAATCATACTAGCTATCAAATGGAACATCTCTCAGTTACACATCTATGGCGACTCCCAGCTCATGATCAACCAAATCAATGATGTTTAATAGAATAAGGATGATTAAATCATGCCTTATAAGAGAATGGTTGATGATTTCAAAAAAATATTTTACCTACATCACATTTCAGCAAATCCCAAGGATGTGGTCAATGCAATGGCTACACTAGCATCATCATAACCATAAGAAGACTTCTGCTACAATTTCATAGTGGAAGAAATTCATTTCCCTGATAACAAATCCCTTGAATCCTATATGGTCTTTACTATCATAGGAAAAGAGTCATCTCACTAAAAACATGTCTACTCCTACCAATGCCACCAGGTTATCCCTAATGCACTTACTCACAATGAAAGGTGATACCTTATCCACAATGCCTCATAGTATGTTCTCATAGCTGATGAAATTTATGAACAAGGACTAGATGGTATGTTGCTTATGTTTCTAGAAAAAGAGGAGTCTAAATGTGCATTAGCTGAGGTCCATGATGGTACTTTTAGTTCTCACTCTAATGGTCTGAATCTGACCCAAAAACTATTAAGAGTAGGTTATTATTGTCTAGACATGGAAAAGGAAGCAGTTAGATATACAAAGAGGTGTAAGAAATTCCAGCTACATGTAAATCTTATACATGCTCCCGCAAGGGAACTAATTCCCTTTATCACACACTGGCCCTTCCAACAATGGGCATTTGACATCATTGGTTAGATAGACATGTCTTCTTGTAACATGTATAAGTTCATCATCACTACCACTAAATATTTTTCAAATTATGTTGAGGTGGTCCCACTATTCAAAGCCACTGGCCAACGGGTGGCCTTATGCATTCTGAATCACATTATTTGCAGATAAGACATTCCTTCAACCATTATAACTGATAATGGAGAAAATTTTAAAAACACCAATATTGAAGAACATTTGAGAGAAGTTCAAGATTAAACAACACTTCTCTTCCATTTACTATCTGCAAGGTAATGGATAGGCTTAGGCCTCTAATAAATTTTCTCTAAATATCTTAGACCATACTATGAGAAAATCTAGATGGGATTGGCACATGCGGATCAATCTTGTACTATGGGATTATAGAACAAAATTAGTATTACCCATAGATGCAGAACTCCCATTTATGAGGTTTTATCTATGAAGACTAATTAAAGATGAAGATCACATGGTATCAAGGCTACAAGAACTGGAAATACAAGATAAGCTTCAACAAGTGGTGTTTGATCACCTCAGAGCTTATCAAAAGAGAATGTCTAGAAGATATAACAAAAAGGTCAAACTAAGAGAACTTTAGGTGGGTGACCTAGTGTTGAGAGAGAGTCCCCATAATTAGTCAGATAGAGAGAACGAGGGAAAATTTGAACCCAAATAGTTGGGTCCTTATATCATAACTGCAACATTTGGCTCCAGAGCATGTCGACTCTCCACACCTAAAGGAGAACACCTCCAGGAGCCCATCCACACTTTCCATCTAAAGAATTTCTACACCTAATGCATTGTCGGTGACAAACACCATGTACATATTTATGATCCTAGAAAAAGACTAAAAAATGGAAAAAGTCTTGAAAAAAATGATCATCTTGGTGAAAACCTAGCAATAGACACCATGATGTAGCAATAAAAAAAATACAAAAATGGAAAAATACAAAAAAATTGAAAAAGAAAAAAAGTGCCTTGGTGAAAACCTGGTAAAGAGGCACCCTGGTAGAAAAAATAGAATCTCTTCCAAGTAGGTGAAAACTTGGTAAATATGTGTCTCTTCTACTCAACACCCCATCTATTAATGCTTAGTCTTGGCAATCCTTTTCCTTTTATTTTGTGCATAGCTTTCAGTCACTTTCATGACACTTTGGTTCTTCTGAGAAACCTCCTGGCTTGAAACTGATCCAGAGTCGGGGTTTGGAGGAAATCAAATCAGATTTGTCCCAACAGTATGAGTCAAGTCATACCTCTATTAGAGTTTGTTACTAGGGGGAAAGGGACCCAATATGACCAACTCATCGAACTAAACATGATTCAGTAATCTTGAAATTTCTGAAGGACACTTTGCTACTGACACAACAGGTGTTTCTTAATACCCCAATCAAAAGTATTTCTTAACACTATCTATTTGGATTCATGTGTGTTTCTTAACACATCAGATAATTTATTGTAAATGTAAACAAAAGATCAATAACAATCAAACACATTTCACTCACAAGCACAATGATGTTTCTCAACACCTCATTCATGTACACATCCAAAAACTTTAAAAATAGCTGCAGTATACTAAATTTCTCTTTGTATGCTATCTATTCTCATTGATTTTTATCAATATTTTTTTTGTCTACTTCTTGTTGGTGTGCTCCCGATGATCCAAAAATGTCAACTAAACTGGGTGTATGTGATCAATGCTCCCTCATTAAGGTGGAAGAGCCTCACATCCCTTGACTTGATTTACTTGCACACCAAGGTGAGGTCAGAAATATCTCCTTGACTGTTATTGCTTTGCTTGTTTACACAACATCACACTCATTATTATCTTAGCTTGGAAGGCCCTCATACTGGTGTACCCTTGCAACATCAACTAGAAACAATGTTCAAGTCATCTCGAATTGTGTGCCCTGATGCTTACATTAGTTTCCCATATCTTATCTGATGAACCTCATATTCATATCCTTATGGTTCCAGCGGTACCACTAAGGGTTGTATCAACTCCGATGTCCCAAACACTCAATGATGAAAATTTCAAACCTACAATTCTGTGACTACACCTTAGGTTGCATTCATGGTCATCTTGCATTACATCTGCATGTTGTTGAAATATGCATAATATCTTTATCTCTCTCCAATGTGAAGGATCTGAGGCTCCAATTTGTCAATCTTCTTGTTGTCAAGTCATAAAGTTGTGTGTTGATAGAGACATGATTGAGTATATGTATTGATAATCATGTTTTACATACATGAGATGTTAGAAAAAATTGCAAAACATTTCCATTGCATTAAATGACCATAACATCCACATCATTTGTTGCATCATATAAATAATTATATTATAGCACATTCATGACATAGTTAAGATTACATTTCATACATATATGAATCAAAAAATAAATTTAAAATGTTGCATCATCATCATCATAAGTACCATTCAGAGTGCATAAACATTTACATAACCATCCATAGATCATAAGAAGAAATGCATACATACATTAACCATCAAAAAGTAACTAGGACATCTCATAAAAATCACATCAACACAATTATGAGGAGATAAAATTATATGTCTCTATATAGATAATCAAATCTCTATATAGATCATCAAATGTGTTAGGGGTACATCAACATGTCAAATATACAAAATCATCAGAGCAATGTCATCATATATAAGGCCAAAAATGGGTATAACATCAGAATGGATAAAAATGTATATCAATGAAGTATGGATAGATCTTGGCCATCTCCTTAGCATCATTGGGAATATGTGGAGGAGGTTGTGGAGGTTTCAAGACATCATCTATAGGAGGCATGAAAGCACCCTCTGATTTGGCCATGAATTGTGAATAAGGTACCATCTACTATGCAACAGGCACTACTGCACTGTATGTGGCAACATAATAGGATGCCCTACTTGTCTATAGTGTGGCTACATGTTGAAAATGATCACACTCAGTAGTGAGAGGAGAAACTCTATGATCACACTCTACCCTAATAGTATCTATCCTTTGATCACACTTATTGATAAAAGCTATCCTCTGGTCCTTCTCTACAATAATTTCCAAAATACACTAGTCATGCTCTGAAACCTTAGTATGAGATATGACCATCTCTCTCTCTCTCTCTCTCTATTAATGAATTTCATCTTGAGCGGTCCTCTAGGCCTAAACCTATCCCTATGCCTAAGCCTGTCCCTTCTCTCCCTGATCATCCTGCCCTGTATCTGCCTCACTATGTCAACAATGTCTCACCTGTTGGGTTGCCTCCTCAAATCCTGATCTATCCTATCCTACTACTAGAGGATCCTATAAACATGATGCTATATCCACCCCAATGGATCCTAAACCTCCACTCTCTCCCATTTTCCTCTAACCACTTATAGGTGTTGCCCTGCTATAACTTGGCCCTAGGTCTACAACTATTCTCCTATGAACTTTCACTAGGATGTCAACAAGGATTGAGTCTATGTCCTCTATCCTGGGCACTCTCACCACTGGATTTGTATATTAAGGGAATAAATTTGTACAAAATAATCATGATACTTAGTTGTCACACCTACATTTGTTATATCCTCCCTGTAATCCCAAGTAACTTGGGCTATCCTAGTAATCTCCTATATTGCTATGTCATATACAAACCACATGCCCCATCCTAATTTGTCCTTGTTGGAAAATTGGGCATATGATGTAAACTCTGTAGTAAAGGCATGTGGATGGCCAAACTGCCTATGTACTTGGGTAACCAAAAATCTCTCCACAATGGTAGGAGTCCATCAAATCATCATGAGTATTATAAATATCTCTCTACTCTACCTAGCCCAGTCCCCCCATGCCTTTGTACCTCCATATGAATGATAGGCTACCACTATCATATTATCCAACTTTCAACACCAATACCCTATCTATCCTAGCTGTGGCTGTGTAACATATCCTACATATCTAAATATGAAAGGTTCACCATCCTATTGTGCATCATCAACTACTAGCATACATATGTGAAGGTGCTCCCAGGCCCAAATCTATAATATCAAAACTCCAACAGCAAGGCTCTTGGCCTTGCGATAAACAATCTCATGTAACTTGTGATACATGTGAGCTAATAGGAAGGACCCCCAAGCCATCTTTGCTGGCATATCTAATAGCTCCTCCAACACCAAGCCCCATCCATTCTGAAAAACCTGCTAACCTCTATTAGGCATAATGATGCATCCTATGATCCCAGTAAGGACACATGCTAGGGGATACTGTGCTGCATATCAGGCCATCATCGCATTCTAGGTAATCTACCTATTCAAGATGGTTTCATCATGAAAAAAATCTCTATAAAGATACCCTACCAGGATGGTGTGCAGCCTCATACCTAACCTAATTCCCTCTAATGGGGATCCTTAGTATCCTATATACATCCTCTAAGGTCATCGTGATCTGACATGTGGGCATATGGAATGTGTTCTACTCACTATGAAATTACTTGACTAGAGCAGTAAGAAGACCATGGTTGAACCTAATATCATGAATCCCCAATAACCATTTGAAACCAAATATAGATATTACATCTCTCTCCTCATCATCTAATTTACCGTCTAGATGCATGGTCAGTGGGAAAGTAATACAAAAATGAACATCTGAGAAGTGATCCTATGCCAAGAAACAAAAGATACATCAACACATGGCTTAGAAAACAATAGAAGATGTTCTAAACATTCTAAAGAAGGAAACATGATGTCAATGAAAATCAATTTTTCCCATTTTGACCCTAAAAAATGTTCACTATTCTCCATACAAGTTTTCCACTAGTGGATAGTCTCGTACGAGTATTGGGGTATTGCCATATGATAAATGAGGCCCATACAATAATTTAGAATTCCCAATATGAGAAAGTGGTCTTGTTTGCATGTGCTTGTATGAGCACATGACATGGGGCATATGAAAAAAATGATGCCCTCATATGAGTAAGGATTTTATGACAGAAACTCGTATGAGCCTGGGTAGGGTCTCACACGAGAATTTGGGAAAAAGTTTTAAAAACATTGAAAACAACATATAAATCTATCAAAATGTGTTAAAATTGAATTAAAAGTCAAAGTTCTCAGTTACTGACTGGTGGAGAGTAGTTTCTGTGCTGGTTGTGGATTCTCTAACACTCAACATGATGAGTGTTCACGAGGACCATGATTTTTTCTCTTGAAGGATGAAGGCTCAAAGCTTTGAAATGAATTGAATGACCCTTTTGACCCTTATATAGGTTTTTGACCTAATTTTCAACTTGCTCTGATTGAATTGAAAATTGCACCCCTGGCTAATTTGACCGTCCTGATTCCATTTTCATGATTGAAATCAAAATCTGAGATCATTTTACTTATAATTGGTGACATTTGACCTTTTCAATCAATTGCAGCTGACTGCATACACAATCAGTCTTCTAGACTCTGACTCAATAGAAATCTCTCATGATCTTCTTCTAGGAAATCCAGCTATTAGAATTTTGATCAAAATTGATCAACAAGATGTCAAATCAAGTGTAGATTGGGTCCGAATTGCTTGCAAAATCTTTCAAATTAGATAATTTTATCCCTTAATCATCTAATCTCAATCAAATTGTTTCTAATCATTGGGGCACCTAGCATTATTTCAATTTCTCTCCTGAGGGGGTAGGATCAGGACATCAACAATTCAATGATCACATCACCATGAGAGACCCCATCGCTTGGGGCATCTCAGCTTCATCACATCAAAACAAGTTGAGATTATCTTTAATCAAGACAAACCTAGTCAATCATCTTATATAGTGATGGATACACTCAAAACCAAACAAGATTGATCTTAGATGAGTTGTTCATTTCTGAAACCAGACACATTGATCAAATTTGCTTCATCACATCAAATCAAGTAAATTTATTCTAATCAAATCTCTTAATCGTAATCATTTTCATCACTTCAAATCAAACTCGTTATTCATTCAAACCAATCAAAAGGTTTAAGAGTTTCTGACAGATGTTCAGTTTTATCACTGCAAATCAAACTAAGCATTTTGTTTTATATCTTTTGATTGATATTCATCTAGTGAAGCTCATGGTAGGTCTTCTTTGAATGAATGGTTTCATCACTTCAAATCAAACTATTCTTCATCTAATCGCTAATAGGTCTTTGAAGTAATGCATTGATCACACATCAATTCAAAGAGGGGAAAATGTAATGACCCAAAAATTGTCATCTAAACCCTAGAACCCCAATATCTATCTTTAATCAAGAAAAACTTAATCTTGATTATATTATGTCCTAACCCAAGGAAATTGTAGTCTGATCTAACCTAAAATGGAATGGGTCCCAATCTATCATCACACTTGATTAATTAATTAATTCCCAAAATCACAAAACATTGACAAATAAACATTATATTATTTATTTAATTAATATTGATTAAATTAATTGTGAAATTGTTAATTAAATCCAAAAATGAATTAAATTAATAAAGTTAAGTAAAATGCATTTAAAATCATTTAAATATTAAAAAATGCATTAATATGTCATCACTTCAATCAACTGAATATCACAATAAAAGCAAATCAGTTTTATTCAGCTAACTAATTATTTTTTTCTTTTCATTTTGGAAACAATCTACTTCACTAACTCTCTCAACCAATCATTCTTTGTGCACATGGATTTGCTTCTTCAAGTTGAATCCTGTCCACTCTTTGGCTTTTGATCTCACCCATCGATTTTGACATAGATTTAATATAAATTGAATTTCTTTTCTTCACAAAGGATCTAAATTTTTGATATTATTATTTTGCAGGTTTTTTCATTCAAGCATCTTAGCATTTAGTGTTTATCATTTTAGCATTATTGTTAATCATCATAGTTTGATTCCAAGCATTCAATTTCATAACTAGAGAACATTTTAATTTGGGCTTAAAAATAATCAAACACATCTCTTTTGGTGCTCTAAATCAATTCTGATTAACATTGGATTAACCACAAACTTACATCTTGCATTTGCCTTTTGATCATTCATTGTAGCTTTCAAATCCTTCATTTAGAATAGGTGCAGTCACTAAATCTTTCCATGATCTAAGAGAAAGATTCACACTCCTACCTAATAGAAGGAAATGAGTCAATTTCGGTTAATCTAGTTAGTTTGTATTTGATTTCATGTTTTGTTAGATTAGTCATACAATCATTCATTGAAATGTGTGTTGCAGCTTATAGATACACTAACTCAAATTCAATAGCACACCTATATGTGGACCTTGAAGGCAGAAGAGAATCTGAACATAAGGCATGATAAAAAAAAGAGGTAGAGGTGGAAGATTTAAACAAGGTAAAGGTAGATCTACTGCAGATTAGAGTAAACATGAACCTGAAGTTAAGGATGTCGATTAGTATAGGAGGAATGGTAGGAGTGTTGGAAATATATGATGTGCCTAGTGATTGAGAGTGGGGCAGGGTGAATCAAGAACCAATAAAACTTAATCCTTTTAATCCACAATTAGATTAACTTCTTTGTTTGCATGCATAGAACTTGAAAGTAAAGAATCATACACAACACATAACATAATACTTCTGCTATCCTGAATACTTCTTCTCTTTAATAAAAATTCCATTCGCATGTCTTTACACTTATACATATACATACATTTCATACATACATACCATACATACACATTTTGGATAAAACAAACTATCTTACATATATATCTTATCCAAACAAATAACTCTGCAAGTCGGCTTGCAATAAACAAAATGATATTTAAAAATATATGCAAGGTCAGCTTCAAATTGTCACTCAGGTCTAGAAGTCTACTCGAGTGATAAAATATCACTTGGGCAATACTGTAAATCACTCAGGTCATACTGATCACTCGGATGATGCTGGTCATTTGGGCAATGCTGATCACTCGGTCAACACTGATCACTCGGGACTTGCATAATGCTTGCTGGCTCGGTCGACACCAGATGAATAAGTTTTTTGACACTAATTGACAATATTTATTGCCATAAGGTCTACAATATCCCCCTTTATCACTAGTGACAAAAACACTTATCATTGAATTCTGTATCTGATATGTCAAAACTCCCCCTTA
>MU228105.1:348529-363843 GCA_018584345.1 Thuja plicata
TCTTTTTTTTTTTTTTTTTTTCAAAAATTGTATATTTCCTTCATTGTTTCACTATACATGTGTTTCCTTAATGATATTTCCCCTTTATTACAATAAAATGATATTTCCCCCTTGTTTTTGACAAAAATGCCAAAATTGATATTTACAAGGTTATTCCAAAGTAGGATACAAAATCACTATGTACCTTCAAAATATGAGATAAAGTGTTGTCCCAATTGTCCTGTAGCACCTTTATGATGTGCAATTCAATTTGTAGCTCTATAGACAACTCTATCATTAGCTCTACAACTGATAAATTTTTGTCATGAATGAGTGTCTTTGCATGTGTTATGCATTTCTGCATTCCATCCATGTGTGGTAGGAGTTGGCTTTGTATAGCTGTAAGTGATTATCTAGTTCTGGATTCTTCTCTCAACAATTTAGCCTGTAGATCTGTAAGATAATTGATCTTCATGAAGTGAGCTCAACTAGTGCTCAGGTCAAGTGCTAAATGCCTTGCACTTTCCTTTAGTTCTGCATCAATCTTCACTATCTTGTTCTTGATCTCCATAGTAAAGTTAGAGGTGTCACTCAACTTTACAAATAGTGCTACCACATTGGTCACGGTGGTTTCTAGAGTGCTGATGATATTGGTAAGCTGCACCTGGTCAATTACAATCTTATTTGCAATGTTTTCTAGAACCTTGTTCACAAATTTCTTTTCTGCTTTCTCGAGTAACTTCTCTTAACCATTCATATCTATGCTAACCTTGTGGACAATGTCAACAAGTTGGTCCATTGTTGAGTCACTCTCATTGAATTCAATCTGCAATGCATCTACAAATATGCCTTTGACATCTTCAAGTACATTATTCCTTTGCCTTTCCTTTTGGAGCTTCTACTTTGTAGCTCTTTTCTTCCAATATTCTCCCAAAATATCCATTTTCTCTACAGATAAGCTGGATTGATCCCAATTTGGATTCACAATTTCTTCATCAAGATCTATCTCATCAGTATTTACTACTTTTTCTTTTCCTTTTGTCGTAGTACTCGGTGAAGGAACAATATCCTCACCTTTACCTTCCTCATCCTTTTCTTTAGTATTCAATCCAATTAGGTCATTGACCTTTACAGTACCAATTGCTGAATCAATGTTAACCGATGAGTCAATACTGGCAGTAGAAATATCTACCTTGTCTTTCTGCGACTCAGGTATACTTGGCTCAGTAGTAAGTGGAGCCTTTTTCTCAGTTTCTACTTACTCAGATGTGGATTCTGCAACCTTGTCCTTGCTCAGAGGTACTATATTTTGGATAGGAGATTGGGGTAATGATGCCATTACCTCTACTACAATTTGCTCAACATTGGACTTGTAAATAGTTTGTACCTTGGGTAATGTATCATCATTTTCCTATTCTAGAGGGTCTGTACTCAGTGTTTCTGCCTTAACATTGTCTTCTTTTATCTCAAATATTGATTTCCATGCTAATGTGGCACGCTGAACTACATCTTCTATGTTTTTGTTCAATATTTGGAATGCCTTGAATCTAGGGGTGTGATTATTTTGATATTTACTCAAGTCATCTTTTACTTCTTTGCCCTTCATTGTAGGCATGAATTGCTTCAATGTCTATTCCCTTATGTCCTTTTTAGTTTGGAATACATTGTTCCAAGGAATAGAGACTACCTTGAATAGGTCTTTATTTATATGACTCTTTAGCTCGGAGGGGTCATATTTCTATTTTTTCATCTTCTCCACTACAGCTTCTTCAATCTTCTTCTTTTCTTCCTTAGTCCTAGAAGCATAATTCAGTGACTTCAAAGAACTCATACCTCTTCCTTATTTTAGTTCTTCGATTTTATGATCAAGTGAGGGTGGTGGTCTAAAGAAAAGCATAGTATCAATTTCTTCATCATCATCCTCATCTCTACCCAATAAAAGTCTTCTCCTTGATCTCCTCATGGTGATAACAAGGGTAGTACCTTTTTCCCTTTGCTTCTTGAGTGCTACCTTCCCCTTCTTCTGAGGAGGTTCAACATCCTTTGGTTTAACTGTATGCTCTTTACTATCAGAGAGGGTAGGAGAGTTAGAGGTCTTGCCATATTTCTTCTTAAATGTATCAAGCCTCTTCTTTCCTCTTTTCAAAATCTTGGGAATCTCAATCTCCAAAGATATCCTTCTTTTAGCTTCTTCATATGTTCCAAAGTAGGGTGCCTTTGGATTGGTAGGTTCATTTACAAGAGCCTCTATGATGTCTCTTGTGTCATCTATGTTGAATTCATATGACAGGGGCTTTACCCATGCAACCCTAGGCTTTACTACTTGTATATAAACCTTATCATAGTCAACTAGGAAACAAATTTCATCTTTGTAATCTTCAACTAGTTGTTTAGGAATTTTGTACCTACTTTGCATGTTCTATTTGAAATTATCAAAGTATCCATCCATAATGTTATCAAATTTATCTCTTAACTCAGCTATGAATTCATTAATTTGATGGATTACTAGTCTATCCTTCTTCCATGCTACTGTTTCCTTGGAGGGAAAGAACTTCTCAACATAAAAGAGTATGTAGATTAGAAGAGAACAAAACTTACATGAATTAGTTTTGGATACTCAGTTTATTTCCATATTCTTGCTCAGCTAGATGAGCTACAATTTTGCTAGGTTGAATACTAGATACTTCTTCACCACTTTGTATTCTAGGTCAACAACTTCACATGGAACACTGTTAGGTTTGCTCAAACTATATATCTTGTGCGCTATAACATGAATGCCAAATTTCAATTCCATATCAGGTACTCCATTAAGTCTCATGCCTCTGCCATCCCACTTAGTAAGAGTAAACTGACCTAGGTCATCCCAGGTTAGGGTTTTGTTAGCTTTCAACTTTTCTAGCATAGGAAACCCAGTGCCATAGTGAATTATCTTCTTTGTGATCTTCACAGGATGTTCCAACCATAGGTGCATGTCGTGGACACAGCTAAAAACTTATGTCATCCATTTTGTCTAGAAATTCCTTGACATATGCATGATGTGTGTCAAACCCTTGGTTTCAATGCGCTTATTCTTAGGCTTCAGACTCCCATTTGTACATAATTCATCATATTCTTTATTCATCTCAATGGTTCCAAGCTCTTGTAGGTTGCAGTGGTAGAAGCTTTAGATGTCATTAAACATTAACACTTTCAAAGGAATTAGGGAATGAGCTCCCATCGGGGCTATCTCCTTTGCAATTTCTAGATGAAGCTTAAACACTAGAGGATCACAAATTGCATTTCCCACCAACATCTCAGAACCTTTCTTGACCTTGCTGCTAGAAGTGGATGCCATATTGTTCAGACAAAATGATCAAACTTCGCTTTCAATCACAAATTTGCACTGAATCACTAAGGGCCCTAAATTGATTTGTAAAATGAAAAATTTGTAAGTAATAATATTTACAATCCTTCATTTATAAGAGATTTTCAACCGTTCGAATATTTCATTAAATTCTCCATAAATAGTAGCTGGCATGACTCGGGTGTTTCTCCAAGATTCACTCGAAATCTCGGGTGAAACTAACTTTCCAATTATCAATAGTGCCCAATTCATCTCAGTTAAGCTAGAGTAGCTTGAGTGTTACTAACATTCTAACTCAGGTAGAACTATAATATGTCCTCATGCATTAATATACAAATTTGGACTTGTTAGATTATCTAGAATTGATGTATGATGGCTTGTATTGCATTGTTCTAGTCATCTCCTTACATTCCTATTCTGTAATGGTAGATCCACCCAGCTCATTATTTTGGGTGCCATTCGATCCTTCATTGCTTTGATCAGAAACATTAGGAGACTTCCTTACCCATTTCTGACTCATCTAAGATCTAATTTCAGAGACTTTAGCTTTTCCATTCTTAAAACCAGTATCAAATTTTTCTTTGTTCATATAGTTCTTGCTTAGATGACCGAGTTGCTTGCACACATAACATCTCTTAGTAGGATCCCTTTTTATGAAGTGAGTCTTCATACAATTTGTACCAATGTGTCCATATTCACCACAATGACAACATATGTACCATGTGTTGTAATCCCAACCAAAAATTACCTTGGCTAATTGTTCAGTAGGATTCTACTTCTTAGTTCTGCACTCGGAAGATCTATGACCTTGTTTGTTGCACTTATAGAATTTTCCTTCAAACTTAGGTTTCTCTTTGTATTCACTTTCTCTATGTCTATGTTTGTTACAACTCTAGCATTTACCATTAAATTTTGACTTTCCATTGCTCCAACATTTATTTGATGTGTGCCCTAACCTACCACAATGATTGCATGTAGGTTTGTTGTTCTTTTGAGCTCCTTGCTATGAGGATTCACCTTGTTCAGTATAACCTAATCTAGTCTATCCATGATGTTTGAATTCTATTGCCTGATCCATGCTAGTTTTTGAATTCATCACACTTTCATTTCTTTTCTTTTCAGCATTGAGATCATTTTGTAGTCTTTCATTTTCTGTCCTTAGATTGACAACTTCTTGTGTTGCATTGTTGATTTTACTTACCAAATCAGCTTGTTGAAGTGACAAGTGTTGGATTTCATTTTATTTTTCTTCTAATCTTGTACTTAGTAGTCTTTTATCTTCTTGTGCTATATTTTTATCATATTCTTCTTTGTTCTTTAGTTCCATGACTTCACATATTCTTATTGAGTGAATTTCATGTTCTCTTTTCAACTTTCTAACTTCTTCATGTAAAGTGAGATTCTTTGTAAGTAAGTCTTCAATGGCTGCATCAGCTTCTTCAGAACTTCTATCCTTGAAAAATTCTTCAATTATTTATTCTATATAGTTCTTTTCATTCATCTCCACTGCTAATTCTTTTCTTCTTTTCAGGTAAAGAGAGAGCTGCTCCTTAAGTTTCATGATCTGATCCATGGCCACTTTAAGATCTATCTTTTTATTCTCAATGACTTTCTCTAGTCTATATGTTTCCACAGCCTCTGATCTTTTCTCTGTTAAACATCTGATAAGAGAACCACTTCTCTGATACCAATTGTTGGAAATATATGACGTGCCTAGTGACTGAGAAGGGGGGGGAGGGGTGAATCTGCAACCAATAAAACTTAATCCTTTTAATCCACAATTAGATTAACTTCTTTGTTTGCATGCATAGAACTTGAAAGTAAAGAATCATACACAACACATAACACAATATTTGGTTACCCAGAAACCTTCCAAAAGAAAGTAAAACTTGGGTGGGGATGATACCCACAATATTTACTACTACAGTATAAATTTAGCCTGTTAGAGCTTACAATGACCACTTCTGATGGTTTACCCTATTAGGTGAATAGAAAGGACTGTTAGTTCCACCTTGTTAAATGATTTTTCTGATCCACCTGTGAGAATGAACTAGTGGATGATCTGCTCTGTGCAACTATGATTATTGAATAAGATCCTTCTAAATATAATTGATCACCTAAATGTGATAGATGAGACTCTGCTATCCTGAAGACTTCCCCTCTTTAATAAAATTGCCATTCACATGTATTTACACTTATATATATACATACATTTCATACATACATACCATACATATACATTTTGAATAAAACAAACTATCTTACATATATATCTTATCCAAACAAATAAATCTGCAAGTCGGCTTATGATAAACAAAATGATATTTAACAATATATGCAAGGTCGGCTTCAAACTATCATTTGGGTTTAGAAGTCTACTAGGGTGATAAACTGTCACTCGAGCAATACTACAAATCACTCGGGTCATAATGATCACTAGGGTGATGCTGGTCACTCAGGAAATGCTAATCGCTTGGGCAACACTGATCACTCAGGACTTGCATAATGCTTGCTGGCTCGGTTGACACTAGATGACTAAGTGTTTTGACACTAATTGACAATATGTCTTTCCATAAGGTCTACAAGGAATTCTTATCAGAATGAATGGAAAAGAAATGATGAAAGAAGGAAGTTTAGTGACACTTGTTTCAAACGTGGTGAAGTAGGGCATAGAGCCTTTGAATGCAAGCAAGGTCACTCTAACAAGAAAGTAAAGAGCAATAAGAGAACAACATTTTCTGATGAAGAGTCCACTGGTTCAGTGAATAAAAATCAAGCAAAGGAAGGTGCAACCCTGATGACTAGGAGGATCATATATCATGTAGAACAAGAGGATTTTATATAGAGGAAGAATTTGTTTAGGACAAGATGTAAGGTGCATAACAAGGTATTTAATGTTGTTATAGACAGTGGAAGTTTTGGTAATCTTTCTCTAGAAGAGTTATTTGACAAACTAAAGTTGCAGAGGATGAAGCATCCTAAACCCTATCATATTTCTTGGATTCAAGAAGAACATAAGGTACTAGTAAGTGAATAATTCCTAGTTAAATTCAAGATTGGGAAGTATTATGATGAAGTTTTGTGTGACATTATGCCTATGGATGTGTGTCATGTCTTGTTGATTAGACCATGGTAGTATGATAGGAAATCCCTTCATGATTGTAGAAAGAATATTTACACTATTGTTAATAATGGGATGAAACAAAATTTGTTAGCTTTAGAGGAACCTCTTAAGAGTGAAGTGTGTATCAGTGCAAGAATATGTTTGGTAAATAGTAGGAAGTGTTTGGATATCATGAAGCATAATAATGTGTGTTTTTATTTAGTGCCTAAGGAGTATAAGAATAATGTTTGGGTAGAACAAAATCCTTAGGAAATTTTTGGATTGTTGAATGAGTATGATGACATCATATATGATAATCTACCTGATGGATTACCACCAGTAAGAAGTATTAGTCATTGCATGGATTTCATACCATGAGCTAGTTTTCCAAATAAAGAAGGATATGGGATGATACAAACAAAGAACTAATAAATCAATAGGAAAGTGAAATATTTGTTACAATGAGGCTTGATTAGTAAAATTCTGAGTCCATGTGCAATACTTGTTGTATTGGCACCTAAGAAAGATAAGCAATGGATGATGTGTACATCGATTCAAGAGCTATTAATAAGATTACAATTAAGTACTAGTTTACTTTACCAAGAATGGATGATTTTACAAATTGGTTGAGTGGAGAAAATTATTTCACCAAGATTGACCTGAAGAGTGGGTATCATCAGATAATAATCAGAGAAGGTGATGATTTGAAGACTGCATTTAAGACAAACAAGGGATCGTATGAGCGGTTGGTAATTCCTTTTGGATTTTATAATGCACCTAGTAATTTTATGAGTTTGATGAATGAAGTAATTAAGATATTATTGGGTAAGTATGTCATTGTTTATTTGGATGGTATCTTGATTTTCAGTCAGAGAAATGAAGAACATATAATGCATGTTAGACAAATATTGCAGAGGTTGAGAGAACATAAGTTGTTGATAAACTTCAAGAAGTGTACTTTCATGAAAGAATAATTGGTGTACTTGGGATTTGTAATATCTCTTGATGGATTGAAGATGGATCCTAAGAAAGTGAAAGCCATTGTTGGGTGGCCTATACTTGAGAGTGTTGGAGAAGTAAGATATTTTCATGGGTTGGCTAGTTTCTATTGAAATTTCATCAGACACTTTAGTTCAATATGTGGACCAATGAATGAAACTATGAGACGTGATAAAAAGGAGTTCAAATGGACACATGGAGAGCACAAAGGTTTTGAGTTTTTGAAGAAGAAGGTGACTTAACAACCGGTATTATCTTTACCTGATTTCAATAAAGGTATTTCAAGTAGGTTGTGATGCTAGTAGAAATGCAATTGGAGTTGTTTTGACTCAAGAAGGGAGACCTCTTTCTTATTTCAGTGAGAAGTAAAATGATGCTAAAAGAAGGTATTAAATGTATGATAAAAAATTCTATGCTATAATTCAAGATTTGAAGAAGTGGAGACATTACTTGCTACCTAAAGAGTTTGTATTGTTTACTGATCATCAAGTATTGAAGTATTTGGGTAGCCAAGGTAAGTTGAATCAGAGACATATGATATGGGTTGAGTTTATGCAGAGCTATACATTTGGGTTAAAATATAACAATGATGAAGAAAATAAATTTGTTGATTCTTTGAGTAGGAGAAGAAAGTTTTTGACTGAGATGAAGATTGTAGTATTTGGCTTTGATGAATTGAAGACCTTGTATGAAGAAGATCCAAACTTTGCTGAGTCTTGGAAGGATTGTAAAGAACCTATTGTTAATCATAGAAGTAAGTGATTAGATTATTTCATTTAGGATGGAATGTTGTTTAGAGGTAATCAGGAATGTATACCTATGAGTTCCATGATGGATAATTTTATTAAGGAGAAACATAGTGGAGGATTAGTAGGATATTTTGGCATTGATAAGACAGTTGCTTTGGTGAGTGAGAATTAATTTTGGACACAAGTTTAGAAGGATGTGAGGAAATTTGTACATATTTGTAAGGCATGTCTAGTTGCAAAAGAAAGTAGTCATAATGTGGGGTTGTATACACATTTGATAGTTCTAGTCAGACCTTGGGAGGAAATTAGTATGGATTTTGTACTTTAATTGCCTAGAATATAGAGAGGCTATTGTGTGTGGTAAAATGTGTGATCAATATCTGCAACCAAACACTTAAATAAACCATTATATCAAGGGGTTAGTAAAAATATAAGATTCAAAGCATTATCACAAAACACCCTTGAAACCGGCTTATTGCTTCCTAGTTGAAGTGAGTATGGTTCTCATAGTTTTCCATCAGATTGGACATAGAGATATCAGTGACTTGACTACTTCAAAATGGAAGATTTAATGCAAAGAGGATGAGAAAGATGCATAGACTTGCATACTTTTCTCTTGAAAGCTTGAAAATGGAAATGCATGTACTAGAAAACTAAATGCATAATATTATAATAAATAGAACTAAGATGCAAGATTAATATATCAAATAAGAAGAACAATGCATCTATATTAAGCTATGAAAGGAAACTAGAATGCCGTATAAGCTAAGAAATGAAGCTAACAATGCAAGAATGCAAGAAACTACTATGAAAGAAAATGACTTATGAATGCACTAATGAGCTCTTGAATAAAAATAGCATAATAAATTTACTCCAAATCTTCTTGTTATGAAAGAGAAAAGGGAGATATTCCTTTTATAAGAGATTCCAAGAAATGAGTGGTTGAGATTAATAGGCAAAAGAGATTAATCAATGGTGGAGATGCAATTCCTCTCAATCCATGTGAGATGATAAAGTGATTTTGATTGGTCAACTTTGTGGAGAATAAGACAAAATTAGCATTTTCTCCCTTTTTATTTGTTTTATTTGATTTTTGAGTGCACACCCATGTGTGAATGGGTTCAATTTTTGAACTTAGGACTTTTTGATTTATCCCAATGTTTTATGATTTTTGGGTTTAGGCTTTGATGTTTGATGATTTGATTCAACAAGTTAGCATTAAAATTATATAAGAAAGTTTGATTAAATACTCAATAATTTAGAGTCTAGCAATAATGTCTTAGATTTAGGATTTATTAAGATCAAATATCTGAGAAAAGGGGGCTATGGGTTTGCTAGACCATTTTTAGGTGATTACATTTGCCCCTCTTTGACTAATGTGTGATCAATCTGGGAACACATTGGATCAAAGAATAGTTGAAGTTTGATTGGGTCTGGAAATATCTTGATGTGAAGCAATAAAACTATCCCACAGATCAGAACTGATTCTAAACTTGATCGAATGAAGATCGATTGGATATTTGAAGATATCAACTCCAGACTTGATTGAGAAAAGACTAATAGAGAGATCTAAGTATATAAGCTCCAGGCTTGATTGAGTGAAGACTGATAAAAGATTTTGAGCATTTAGTTTGATGTGAAGCAATGAAACTAAATTTCTGTCCTCCAAGAAGATTTCCCAATTTAAGATTAAGTTTGAATGAAAAACAAACTTGATGTGATGTGATGAGACTGATTGCCATTTGATTTATTGGTTGGGATAATTGACTTGATATGGGTCCTCATCAAGCCAATTACCAGATTGAGGGGAGTTCTCAAAATGATATGGTATGATGAATCTAACATGCCCCTAGAGATTGAGATTTTGATGCAGAGTGATGAGAATCACTCGATTAGGTCTTGATTTAAGTCAGGGCCTGATGCCCCTAGATTGAACTTTTCGATGTGAATCAAATTGTTGATATAGTGGTACTGCCCCCTCGGGAAAAAAATTGAAAGGAGGGGAGGCACAAGCTGGATAGATCAAAAAAGCATTGAGAAATGTGAGATGCAAGACTGTTTGAGGTCTAGTTGACCAAGTTTGAGAAAAATTGAATTAAGTTGACTTTTTTTGAATTGAAGAGGGAAATGTGCAAGAAATTTGATAAAAAAGGAATCTCAAATCATAATCCTATGAGGAAAGCGTCAACAATCAACTGCATTTGTTAAAAATAGGTTAAATTGCATTTTTGATGATCAAAACATCATTAGATTTTGATTTCAGTCCCAAAAATGGGTTCAGAGTGGGCCGATTAGCCAAGGGTACAATTTTTGTGTCCATAGGAGCATTTTGAAAATTAGGTCAAATCTCTATATAAGGCTTAGAGTGGTCATTTTCAAATCATTTTCATCGTCCACCCTTTGAGTTTTTGAGAATCTTCTCTAAGAGAGAATGATGGTCTCAGTGTCTACTCATTGTTCCAAGCACATGCGGAGGCATGGATGACCCAGAGATTACACGCCACCTATAAGTAGTTGATAAACTTCATCCTTGCATGTAAATTTTTCCTCTTTTAACCAATTTTTTCATGTTTTTACATGTTTTTTCCAACCATCCGTGGTTTATCATACGGTCCTGTGACAGGGCTCGTATGACAATCTGCTACAAATTATTTTATTTTATGGGAACATTAGATTTGTCACACAGGACTAACCCACCTATCACACGACGATATTCATCATTGCTCCTTTTTTCATATGAAGCCATTTTACCTGTTGTATGATACTAATTTGTTGTCTGGCCTGTAATCTTTTATCGTATGAACCTTGGGGCTAGTTTGGTGTTTTCTTCCTTTTTCTTATGGGAACAAAGACATTTTTCTCTTGATTATATTGTCTAGTTGCATGTTCTCTTTTCATAGTAGCCTATTTGCAATCCTTTTATATAATTTCACTTTGTTTTGATGTTGATACTGATACTATTTCTATTGTTTGTCTTCATACAAGTGTAGTTGCCAGATATACAGTTTAGATCCACCTATCCCACCACTATGCAGTTAGTCTAAGGTTTGTCAAATGACTAGAGGGAACATGTTCAAGCTTGTGGTATTTCTTGGTTGCTACAGATGCCTGATTTTTGGGTGAGCCATGGGATGTTGATTGCACTAGTGGAGAGATTGCACAGCGAGGACAATACATTTCACTTGCCAATGTGGGAGATGACTATCACTCCCAAGGACATCTATAGGATTCTTTAGATTCATATTGTTGGAGTGCGTGTGGAGTATGATTCCACACCTTTAGTCAATGTACAAGAACTAGCTCGAGTATTTTGGGATCCTTTGATTATAGATCGATCCATCTCTTAGGATACACTAGTAGAAAGCTACAAAGAGAAGTTTCCTTTGGAATGCATTCTCACTTGGTTCATTGGTGGCTTCCTCATGGCTAATCATTCATAGTAGGGGTTGGGGCCAGTGTCTCCTAGCATAGATGTATCATGAGATGTATGAGGTGACTTACATGGCTATCCAAGGCACGGCTACATGGGTTGTGGTTGTGCAGATATGGTCCTAGGAGCATCTCTCAATTTGCACACCTATCACAATGGACACATGGCAGGGTGGACAACCCTATGTTTATAGGTATTTAGGTTTTATCACACAACCCTTTCTGGGAAAGATCAATTAATGGAGGTGCCAACTTGATATTTTGATCTTGGTTATGTGGTGACCTTATTTGTAGGTAGAGGTCTAGGCTGAGTTGAGGACAGTCCGTAGAGAGTTCTTTGTCTCAAGCCCACTGTTGGGCAAGACATCATTGGTGATAGAGATATTCACATTGTCTCAGTGTTGAGGCAGTATGGTCATATCCAAAGTGTCTCCATGGAGTACATTGTCTATGCTCAATTTCTGGATGAGGAGCATAGAGGGTGGTTTCGCAAGTAGGATTTTGTCTTGCATATTCTTCTTGTGTTTTTTTTAGTAGTTATCTTGGAGTTTGTAAATCATAAACTAAGCATTTGAAATTTTTTTATGGAGGTTATCTCTAGCATTATGTACTTAGGAGCTAATTGAGCTCAATCAACTATCGTGGGAGTACTAGAGGGAGTAGCAGATGCGAGGGTTACTCTAGAGTATTAGGACAATCTGTCTTAGTATCCTTTTCCTAGATTTACAGATCTGGACAAGAGAGTGCCTAGGATTGATTAGGGTTCCCTAGAGCAGGAACTCATGGTAGACACAACAATTTCTCCATAGAGAGCACCATAATGGGAACCTCTAAGACCACCACAGAGGACTCCTACTTAGCTGAGAGTAGGAGCAGAGGCCTATCCTAGTAGGAGAAGGACACCAGGCTCAGGATGACAAAGAGATTGCAGGGAGATGTTAACCCTAGGATCCATCAGAGGACAAGTCCCTACCACAGACACTACTAAGGAGGAGATGCCAGATACATAGCCTGACCTAGGGATAGATGATGCAGTGAGAGTGGTCTAGGAGCGCTGAGAGACATGAGAGGCTACAGGGTAGGAGGGACCTTAGAGAGAGAAGGGACTTTAGAGGGAGCCACACACAACACATGATTTGAATAGGCCATTAAGGACATGACTATGAGCCACTCAAACACAGCTAAAAGTAGCCCAGTCTCAGATTGAAGAGTGAGATCGAGTGATCACAGGGCATGATAAGAGAGTTAGGGATTTGTAGAGCTAGGTGAAATTTTAGATTAGTAGGGTGGCCTACCATGTAGTGGTGTACATCACAGTAGTTCCTATGGTGCAGTAGGTTCCATCATATTCACATTATTTCAAATGATCTGACTGAGAAGACGCTCCCACCTAGGACAAATGCTCCGCCATGCCCACCGCCTAATGGTGATAAGGGAGGAAGTGAACCCTGATCATCCCCTTTCTTATCTTATCCCATTCTGATTTTGGAGATCCATTTGATTGTACATGATTCATTTGCACCGAAGGTGCACATTTTTGCTTGATATTTATGAGAGCACATCCTTTTGTATACATCGAGACATTTGAACGGGATTCCACCCTTCCTCTCTAAGCTTGGAGCAAAGGGGAGACCTTCACAGCATCGTGTGGGGCAGTGTTGCCAGCATCGAGGACATCGCCTATTTTAAAGTGGGGGAGTATGTAAGGGGCTGATGATTCACCAAACAGATGGGGCTATGTGGAGTGCAAGGCATGAATGGTTGCATTGTTGGATGCCATTAAGGATGGATTTGGGGTGCAATCTTGGGGATGTGTCACTTGGAAGCTGGGCACATGGTTGTGGTGTAGGATTCCATATGGTGTGGATCTAAGGAGTAATAGCAGAGGGTAAGTGCCTCAATGCACAAGGAAGGCTAGAGTGGTCGATCCCCTCAAGAGGGATGAAGCAGAGTAGTCCTTCCCTCATGTCTATCGATAAGAATGAGGTATCAATGGATATAAAGAGGTGAAATAGAGTAGCCTCACCTTATCACAAGGTGGTGAGGTTTATTGGTGAGTAAGATGGGGTTTAATTGAGTTGGACAAGAGCAGAGCTAAGGTGGATCGAGGACATATGCGTGGCACATACAAAGGAAGGCTAGAACCAAGGAGGTTCGGCATGCACTACCATTCCATGGTGTGTATGTTAAGGAAGTTAGGTTGGGTGCTTAACAATGGGGGTAAGGCGTAGTCTGACAACAAGAAAGGGACTTGACCGCAATGGGGGTCGTGACTAAGTCTTGTTAGTGCTGTGCGGGGTTGTAATTCTTAGGGGTGGTTCCATGCGAACTCTAGCCCCGTGACAGTTGGTATCAGAGCTGGCATTGTTGAAGGGACATGTAAGACCATTTTTTAAAACCGGGGAAAAAGTTTGGAAAGTTTGGCACAGTGTGGGGTGCAAAAAGTAAAGCAATGAGGTGTAGGAGTGGTACAATACCATTCTAAGGTGAAATGGTTGGGAGCTATTTGGTATAGTTTGGTGTAGGATCATGTTTAGCACATGATCTGAGGAAGGTTGGCATAAGTACTAAGGATGGTGCAAGGTTCTACAAATGTGGTCTTAGATGGATGTTGGTGTGCATTCTGGGTTGCATTGTTTGATTTGGGAGTATGGGTACAAGAAATGCCATGAGGGCCAGTCGACGAGAAAGAAGAGTGACCTAATAGAAGTTGAGGAAGCTAGGAGTAGGATACGTGTAACTTTGGGAAAGCAAAAAGAGGTGTTGCAAGTGGATTGTGGAGTTGTGTCTTTCAATGAATGTCTAGAATGGTTCTGGGATAGTGGAAGGTGGAAGACAGAAAATTGAGGTGTGGTAGTAGGATGAGTGGGAGACATAAGTATTTGGTATACAATTCTCATAGTTTAATTCGGTTGGACAACTTAGTTGAAGTTAGTCATGGAGTGGATTCATGCTGGGGTCAGCATTCGGTATGTTGGCAGCATCAAGTATGTTACGGTGACAAAAATGGTGCAAGGGTGTGGAAGTATTCCAAGGTTGTGTAATATCATCCAAGGATGTGGAGAGAAGTTGAAGAGGCATATGCAGATCATTCTGATAGGTGCTATGATGGAAAAGCACGGGCCTTGCATTGGTGTTTTGGTGCTGAGGACGTCGCCTGTTTTAAAGTGGGGGAGTATGTAAGGGGCTGACGATTCACCAAATGGATGGGGCTATGTGGAGTGCAAGGCACGAATGGTCACAATTTTGGATGCCGTCAAGGATAGAGTTGGGGTGCAATCTTGGGGCTGTGTCTCTTGGAAGCTGGGCACACGGTTGTGGCATAGGATTCTATATGGTGCGGATCTGAGGAGTAATAGCGGAGGGTAAGTGCCTCAGTACACAAGGAAGGCTAGAGTGGCTGACCCCCTCAAGAGGGATGAAGTAGAGTAGTCCTTCCCTCATGTCTGTCAGTAAGAATGAGGTATCAACAGATATAAAGAGGTGAAACAGAGTAGCCTCACCTTATCACAAGGTGGTGAGGTTTATTGGTGAATGAGCTGGGGTTCAACAGAGTTGGACAAGAGAAGAGCTAAGGTGGCTTGAGGATGTATGCATGACACATACAAAGGAAGGCTAGAACCAAGGAGGTTTGGCATGCACTACCATTCCATGGTGTGTATGTTAAGGTAGTCAGGTTGGGTGCTTGACAATGGGGGTAAGGCATAGTCTG
>MU228105.1:364029-384304 GCA_018584345.1 Thuja plicata
TACACGATGACCCTTTTTGGTGCTCAATATGTTATCTTGTCTTTATTTCTTTGTCATATATCTTGTTGTTGTATGATCTTTTGATGTTGTATTATTTCTGTAGTTTAGATCATGTATGAAAAATGTAGATCATGTGTGCTTTATTTATCTTGTTTTGAATATATGTTATGCTCTTGTTCTTGTTACTGCCCCTTTGTGCACTGATGGATAACCTTAAGGAGATAAAATGTAGTTGATTGCATCAGCTAATGATTAAGGGAAGTAACAGATTAAAGGAATAGCTCCATGTTTAGATTATCTGGTGGAGTATGTTATAATGCTATCATGAAAGCCTAGAAATGCAACCTATGATGCGAGTCAAGTCATTGATTTCCTTAGTCATAATATTTTCATCATTTGGACATTTGGGACACCAGAGTCAATAGAATCCCCACTGGTATTAGCGACATCATAAGGATATGAATACAAATATTCATCAGATAGAAATGAGAAACAAATGTAAGCATCTAGGCACAAGAGCTTAGATGACTTGAACACTATTTGTAGTTGATATAACAAAAATACACTAGTATTGAGGCATACAGAGCCAAGATAACCATGAGTGCACTGTTGTTGAAACAAGAAAAATAACAGACAAGGAGATAGGACCAACCTCACCTTATGGTGCAAGAGATTAGGATCAAGGGATGTGTGGATGACCCACCTAAATGTGGAAGCTCTTATCACATACACCCTACTATCTTGACATAGATATCATTGGAACTACACCAACAAGAAGAAATCAAAGAAAACATAGAAAATCATTGATAATAGACATCATACAAGAAAAAGTGTTAGCAATCATTCAGTCTATGTAACTTGTTGATGTGGGTGTTGAGAAACACCGTCATGTTAGTTTTTTTTTTATTGAGTGTATGTTATCCGATGTTGTGTTGAAACACATGTTTGTCTGAAATAGAGTGTTGAGAAATACTGTTGATTAAGGTGTTGAGAAACACCAGTGTGTCATTGGAAAAATGTCTAAAAAGGAGGCCAATTGTGAGGACTTGACTAGTTGACTGACATGATGTTGAAGAATAGGAGGTGTGTACAAGACCTAAAATATGGCTTCTATCAGTGAAGCAAGGACTTGATGTGATAGCTCACAAAAGAATGAAGATCATCCCATAGATGAGATGAGCCAAGTTACACGTTCATAGATGGAGCATTGAGTTACAAGTGGCACCTGTTGCTAGGTTTTCACCACTTGGTAGAGATTCTATTTTTGCTACCAGGGCACCTATTTCTAGGTTTTCACCAAGGCACTTTTTCTTGATTTTTCAATATTTTCATATTTTCATATTTTTTATTTTTTTTCTTTCTTTTTCTTTCTTTTTCGGATTTTTTTTAATTGACTCATCAAGGTGCCTGTTTTCCAGGTTTTCACCAAGACGATCATTTTTTCAAGACCTTTTCCAAAATCTTTTGATCTTTTTATCTTTTTCTCTATTTTTGATATTTTTTTGAGGGTCATGTATATGTACATGCTACTGACCAGCGTGAATTCTCAATCGTAGAACTTCTTCAAGTGGAGAGTATTGACAAGAATAGTAAAGGTATCCCCCTTTGGAGTTGAGATTTGATAGGCCCCATAGCCAAATGCAATAGTGATCACAAAGGGACCCAACTAGTTGGGTTCAAACTTTCCCTTTTGTTCACGATGTTACTGATTCTTTGGATTTTCTTTAAGCACAAGATTTCCAACCTAGAATTCTCTATGTCTCACTTTCTTGTTTTAGCCTTGAGACATTCTCTTTTGATAGACCCTCAGATGGTCAAATGCTTCTTTTCTACATTCATTAAGTAATTATAGTGACTGTTTTCTAGCAATCTGATGGTCTTCATCAATAATGAGTATGTGCAAATTGACTTAGAGAAATGGTATTTCTACCTCAATAGGTAGTACAAATTCTATGCCATATACCAAGGAAAATGGTGGTGCCCATGTAGGTGTTTTGATGCTGGTTCTGTAAGTCCATAAGGATGGATTGAGCTAAAGGTGCCAGTCCTTCCCAATTTTACTTATTGTTCGATGAAATATTTTAAAGATGTTATTATTATAGGGCTTGGCCTATCCATTCCCTTGAGGGAAGTAAGTAGAGGAACAGTGTTGGGTGATTTTAAACTTGTCACAAAGTTCATCCATATCCTTATTCTTAAATTGACTCTGATTGTCTATTAAAATGGATGAAGGGATGCCATATTTGTAGATGATATAATTGAGGATAAACATGGATACTTTCTTACCTATAGCTTTAATCAAAGGGACTACTTCAACCAAATTTGTAAAGTATTCAGTGGAAGTTATAATGAATTTGTGTCTACTAAAGGACAAGGGATAAAGTTTCCTGATCAGATCAAAGGCCCATTGCTAAAATGGCCAATGAGTAATAAAAGGTAACATATCGCATGTAGGAGCATGAATTAGGTTACTGTGAGTTTGCCATTTTTTGCATGTTTTGGAAAAATGTATGACATCCTTTTCCATAAAGGGCTAGTAGTATCCTTCCGTAGGAGTTTCTTAGACAACAAAAATCCATTCAAATGGGATCCATAGACACCTTCATGGACTTCCTCTAGTGTGCTCTTAGACTCGTCATATTATAGACACCTAAGGAGAGTACCATTGATACCCCTTCTATACAAGTCATCAGCCATAATCAAGTAATGGGATGCATTCCTTATAAGATTTCTCTTTTCATTTTTAGAAAGATCATTTGGCAGGGTTTGATTGCAGAGGTAAGAGTAGATATGAGCATAACGGGAAGAATTGGTACCCACTAGGGAGCACATGAATCAGGATTTTGGGGAATCATAGCTAGGGAAAATGAGTTATTCAACCAAGAAGTCATAGAGAAAGTGATGTTCTTCAAGCTGGTAACATGGAGGCCAAGGTGGAAATAGCATCCACTACTTTGTTTGCTTCTCTTGGTATTTGTTGGAAAGTAACAAACACAAAATATTTCTTGAGATCGTCAATCATTCTTTTATATGGTAGCAGTTTATCATCCTTTGTTTGATACTGGTCATTGACTTCGTTGATTACTAGCTATGGGTCACCATTTATGTGCAATTCAGTAATTTTCCATTGGATAGCCATATTTAAACCATTTGCTAAAGCTTCATATTCTGCGACGTTGTTAGTGCAAGGGTGTAAGGAAAATCAGGTGCGAAAATAGCTTCTTATGCTAATCTCTATAGGAGAGTATTGTGCAAATTCTTTTAAACCCTTACAATTTCAGATTCGTTAACTACTTTAACAAAGATATTGCAACCACATACCATGCATAAAGAAAAATAGAGAATGACACAATGATATACCCTGGGGAAACCTTTCGGTAAAAACCCCAGCACTCCAAAACTTGCATAATGTATTGATCAAAACTATTACAGCTTACAATACACTTGCAATGCAAGTTCTTTCAGAAGATTTCAAAACCCTTGAAGAAAAATCATGGCAACATAAAATTTTCCAACAATACACTCACATCACTTTCCTTCGCAACCTTAAAAAATGATTATATCATGCGCTTCACTTTTTAGGGCTACTCCCAAAGATAACCGTATTAGGGTTTTACCATTCTCCAAGAAAATAGGAAACCCAAAATTTTTTTCGGGGTGATGCCCCGAACCCCACGATTGGGGAAGAGTGTACAGTACTCAAATTTATCACTTTCCACATGTCTTCACCTGTCATTGAATCTTCCTGACATAGCTCTTACGTGTCATAGGAATCCGTCATAACCATTTTAGCCATGATCTCCTTACACACAAATCAAGATGCCGACACATCAACATTATTTGCAAGAAATACATTTTACAAACCAAATAATAAGAATAGGAATTATCCAAGGTTGAGACACCTTATTCCTAACAAAGGGAACATCATTTTAAAAGCTTTTGGGATATTGTATCCTTGTGGTGTGATAAAGAGGGTTCAAACATAAGCTCCTTGTTGTGTAAAATATCCATCAAAGAACATTGTCTAGGTATGCTTTCTAAGATGTAAAATGGTTTCATCAGGGAATTCTATCAGCAGTGGTCATATATCTTGCAAAGGAGCATCATCTAGTTGATCAACAATAACCTATCCTTTGATTTATTTTCTATTAATGTATTCAATGTCAAATTCACCAAGGATCATAACCCACTTAGCCAGCCTTATAGTGAGAGTTGTTTTGCTTAACAGGTACTTAAGAGGATCTATCTTAGCAATTAGTTTAACAGAGTGTGCTAGCATGTAGTGTCTTATTTTTTTAAAAGAAAAAACTACAGCAAGGAAAGATTTTTCAATAATAGTGTAATTATGCTCACAGGACATCATGGTTCTACTTATGTAATATATGGCTCTTTCTTTTCGTGTTTCATCCTGTTGCACTAGCAAAGATCCTAGGGATGTGTTAGTATCTGAAATGTAGAGTAGAAGATGCTTTCCTGGTATTGGCGCCATCAGTATGGGTGGGTTAGATAGATATTCCTTGATTTTTTGGAAATTTTTTTCACACCCTTCATCCCATTAGAATTTAACTCCTTTGTGTAGTGTTCTTGTAAAAGGTTGTGCATTATCTGCAAGTTGGGAGATGAACCTTCTAATAGATTGGAGTCAACCTTACAAAGTCCTAAGTTAATTGATGTTGCGAGGAGGTTTCATGTCCATTATTTCCTCTAATTTTTTGGGATCAACCTCAATTCCTTTGGCAGAAACAATGTATACCAGCAGTTTACCAGAAGTTACACCAAAAGCACACTTTTTAGGATTCAGTCTAAGCTTGAATTGCTTCATTCTGTCTAGAATCCTTTCTAAATCCTCTAGATGAGTAGCTCTCTTTTTTTATTTTTCTAGGGTGTCATCTACATAGTCTTCCATGTTTTTATGCATCATATTATGAAATATAGTAGTCATAGCTCGTTGATATGTTGCTCCAGCAATTTTGAGGCCAAAAGGCATGAAATTCCAACAAAATGTGCCCCAAGCGCAGGTGAAAGTGGTCTTTTCTTGATATTTAGGAGATATTATTATATGATTGTAGCCAAAAAAACCATCCATTAGCGAGTACATCTTGTAACCGACTATGAGATCCACAATCATGTCAATATTAGGTAATGAGAAATCATCCTTAGGAAAATCCTTGTTTAAATCCATGAAGTCTATGCAAAATTGAATAGACTTATCATTTTTAGTGACAGGGACAATATTAGAAATCCAATCAGTGTATTCTATGGCATAGATGAATTTATCCTTTAGTAGCTTCTCTAATTATGCTTTGACTAGCAGTGCAACATGAGGATGCATTTTGCAAAGATTTTGTTTGACTGGCTTAACTCTTAGAGAAATTGAAAAATGATGCATAATCATGTTTGTGTCTAGTCCTATCTTGTCTGAATAGGACCAAGCAAAGTTGATTTTCTTTTTCATGAAGAATTGAGTAAATTCTTTCTTTTCTTGCTCATATAGAGATTGTGCTAGGTAGATTAACTGAGGTTCCTCTCTTGTTCCTAGATTTACTACTTGTGTTTGTTCTATCAACTCTGATGATATTTCTTGAAGGTGATTAGGAAGGAGATCAAGCTCCCCATCCTCCAGTTCCTCAGAGAGGTTTTCACCATTCAATACACCTTTTGTTTTTACTATTTTTGGTTCTAATACTGCCACAAAGTGGTTTTCACCATCAGACCTTTTTTTCTTTTTATCTTTTCTCTTTAGGCTGAGGAACTTGATGTCCCCCTCTATCATGTTTACACTCATCATACTGGTGGAAGAGGTGAAGGGTTCAATGGCATTGAAGTAACATGCCAAAGTCTAGTCATTAGGAGAAGAGATACGCTTCAAAGGTTCATTTGGGTTCCATTCAATGAGCTTAGGATGAACAAGAGGTAAGGACCCAACAAGTTCTAAGGATAGCGCCGAGTTATCCGGATCAAGGTTTTCAATAGGTAAGAGAAAATTTGTGATGGCACTCTCTAAAGGATTTCCTAGACTATAATGTTTCCTAACACTTATAGTGGAGTTGTTGTTGGTAGTACACAGATTCAATCTATTTGACCTAGCATTAGCATCCTCTTGTGCTTCTTGAGAAACCATGCATTCTAAGAAAAAACTCATTGGCATAACCTGGATTCTTGAAGATGGGATATAGGGGTGAGGAGCCATGTCCATTCTTTGAAGATATCAAAGATCCCAAGTTTCCTCTTCTTCTTCTACTTCCTGATCCCATTTTTTCCATTGTTCATTGGTGAAATCATGTCTATAACTAGTGGAGGCAAGACCACTTCTATTTCTGGTTGATGCGGCGGCATGGTTAGAGCGCTGGTTGGAATCCCAGTCCTGAGTAGAGGATGCAAGACCATTCTGGGGTTCTCTCCCAAAATTCCAATTTGTGTTATGTGGAAGAGGTGGTCTTCCCTCCTCTTCAGAATCATCACTGGAGATAAGGATGAATTTTGGTTCAGGATGTTCTCTTAAAGGTCCATCAATGAGAACACTTTCTCCATGTAGGAAATGAGGTGCAAAATTGTGAACTACATCCACTTCAATATCCATGGTAGCATCAGAGAAGGAATCCCACTTGTACTTGTTGGAGTCAATTTCAATCGAGTGAGGTAAGTCTAACTAATGTGTAGGAGCCATAGTTTGCCCCTAGTTAGGATGTTGTTCTTGTAAAGTGTCATCTTGTCCATACTCAAATTGGATAGGAGCACGATCCATATTTTCTAAATAGTGAGAGAGAGAGAGAGAGAGTCACTGGAACACTAAGATAGCTGTTGTTTTCATGTTTCTAATTTGTTCAACATTGGGTAGAATCATCCTCTAACTTTTGAGAGGCGTAAGGAGAAGCCTCCTCAATAGCATGCACCCCATCATTTGAGAAATGGGGTAAGTCAAGGACATGGGAGGTGAAGACAAGCTACCCCTAATTAGGATTTATATCTCTTGTTTCTAGGTGTATGTCTGATTATTGAGTTGATATCTCTGTAAAATTTGAAGCACTGGACCCATTTGGTTCAAGGGAAGCTTTGTGAAATGATTGAATGTAAGGTTCCCCTTGATATGCTAGATTTTTAGTAGCAGCATGCATCAGTTGCTCAAAAGGGAGAGAAGTATTCTCGGTCTCATCTTTAGTATCTGTATCATATGAATCTACTTGAGAGCTACTAGGATGGTCATTATTAGGAGAAGGATGGATCTGCTTCTCATGGTACCCCACACTAGTCCTTTCTATGGGAATTCAAAATTTAGCATGAAGAGGTTCTATAAGGCCTTTGTCTTTTCCAAAGGGTCCCTTCCCTTTGTATCCCATTTGTTTCATGATTTGATATCCCTTCCCATATTTATGTGGGCAGATTTCCACATGTTTTACTTTGTTATCTTGCTCCTCATCCCTATACAACTAGGAAAGAACAACCTTTTCTTCATTCTCTTTGGAAAGAGTCACATGTGCCTTTACCATTCTAGTCCCCTCTTATATCTCTACTTGTTTTCCTTTTGAAGGTGGAAAAGATGAGGATGGAATACCATAAGATCTAGGAGACGTAGGAAGAGAAGTTAACTGGTATTCTCCCATGCCTGTGTTACTGATCTTGAGTTTTTCTTTTGAGATATTTCAGAGGTTTTGGATGCCTCCTTGTTGTGTGGGACCATACTGTCAGCTTGTTTTAGAGTGTTACAAGAGCAATAAATTTTATCTGGAATAGACACTTCTACCCCATTGTATGGAAATTTCACACATTGATGATAAGTGGAGGGGACTTCCTGCATGTTGTGAATCTATTGTTTACCTAGAAATATTTTATATGCAAGGGGAAATTCAAGCACTTGAAAGGTGACATTTCTTTCAATAGGGCCTACCCTGATAGGAAGTACCATGAGTCCTTTTGATGATATCTCTTCCTCATCATATGATTTAATAGTGATCTTCTTTCAAAGATCAATGGTATGTTCAGAAAATCCTAGTGCTGCGACTAGCTTGAGAGTGCAGATATTCAAACCAGTGCCTCCATCTATCAAAATGTGCTTAACCTAACTTTTGTGGATCAAGACCTCTATGTGCAGAGGTTGATTGTGTGGGTGACTAAGGGATTTTTCATCTTCTTCTAAGGAATACAGATAATGAGGGGACGTCAAATGATTTACCATGGTTTGGAACCAAACAACATCAAGGTCTTTGGGAACATTATTTTCCACAAGTGTAGTCTTGAGAATTTCCTTATGTGATGGTGACAATTTTAGAAATTCGTATAGAGATCTAAGCACGAGTTCGTTGTGAATGATTGGTGTAATGGTTTTCTTAGGTGTAGATGTCACCCCTTTAAGAGTGACCTTAGATTGACCTCTAGTGTCCACGTTGGCAGAATTAGTTTCCATATCCTTAATAATGCTGACATTGATTGACCTATTAGAAGGTTCAAGCATGTGTATCACATTATCAGTGTTGGTATAGGTATGATTTACCATAGTTCCTAGGGATCTTGGGGATTCTCCTTTCTCATAAGATGGAAAGGGTTGCTTGAAGGCTTTATGATCATCGTTTGAGCCATGAGTACTAACTGTGATAGTCTTATTATTGATTAGATCTTGTATCACATGTTTTAACTTCATATAATAGTTCACCGAGTGTCCTTTGTTCTTATGAAACTTACAGTACTAATTTTCATTCCACCATTTAGGTTTTACCTCAGGTTCCCATGGTTTTGAGTTCAGAATCATGATGATCTTGTTAGAAACCAACATTTTCAACACATCTTCCAAAGGTTCTCCCAGAGGAATAAAATTGTGCTTAGGTCATGGCATCCAAGGTGCCTTGTCTTTCTAGGAGTCTTCATTGTTCTTAGGAGCATTGGAGGTAACAAAATTATGCCTAGCACCCTATATGCTATTAGTAAGGTTAAATACTAGGTCATTAGGTTTGAACTCAGGTGAGTCAACTACACCATCATTAACCACATTATGATTCTTGTTCCAGTATTTTATCTTGTCTTTGTTATGGCCATTGTTAGAGGATTTAGCATCTTTGTTCAAGGTTAGATCCCCTTTCCTTACAAGAACATCTTCAATCCTCATAGCACTTTCAACTAAGTCACTGAAAGAGGTGTGTTTTTGCAATGTGCTACGTAATTAATCTTAGGAACCAGGTTGTTGATGAAGATATCAATCTTTTCTAGTTTGGTATTTGTCTAGGGTATCTTGCAAATATATTTCTCTATCTTTGGAGGAATTTAATAAAAGTCTCACCAACATGTTGCTTAGTGTTGCATAGATTTAGCATCATAAAAACATGTAAGATGTTGTAGGAGTAATGTTGGATGAACCTCCATATAATCTCATCGAATGTATGAATACCACGTGTGAGCTTTGTGAACCATTCCAAGGCTTGGCAACTGAGGCTATGTGGGAATAGTCTCATTAGATATGTCTTATCATGCATAAAGTCCATACTAAGAGCACCAAATTCTCTTATGTGATCTTGAGGATCGCCTTCCCTATTGTAATTATCATACTTAGGAATTTCAACCTTTGGGGGAAAAGGTGGAATGTGCAAGTTTTTATCAAAGGGAAAGGGACATATAGACTCCAATGAGTACTTTCTAGGAGGTTGTTCCATCACTTTCTTGAGTTCCCTCAACTCGCATCTCATGTCTTGTAGTTTTTGGTTGAGAATAGTAATAGGTGATTCTTCTTCATGTTGTATGAGCCCCTCAAGGAAATGGAAAAATTAGGTGGAAGATTAAAACCTTTTGATGCAAGATGCATGAAGTACTTGTCTTTGTCCAATTTCATGAGAGTGTGCATCATTTTCTGATTTTTTTTATCTTGTTGGCACTTCCTAATCTCTTTGGAAGTGGGATCCTCTATGAAGGAAGAAGCACTAGTATGTTGACTCTGGCATCCACATTGGGACCCCCAATCATAAGATCAGATGGTTGGCATGTTGTGTGCAACCAAAGTTGATGAGTCAAACAAGGGTGAATTGAAGTGTCCTTATGTGAGATCTTGAAATATGTCTTGGTTTTTTGACAAGAAGGTGGTCCTTGAGAAAAGTCTTCGGTAGATTTTACCTTGGAATTGAGATCATCTTTTTGACTTCTTGTTTGGACCATGTATGGAAATCTGTGACTAACGTCTCTAGAAGATCAAGTTTCCAAGTCAATGTCAAAGCTTCAAAGATGTGTTTGATGAAAGAGGCTAGTTGTTGAACTTGTACAAGGTATCACATGTTTGAGGTCTGGATACCTAATAGATGACAATATGACCAAGAGAAAAGAGTCAATATGATCGAGAGGATGTGAGAAGCTAGGAAAAAGGAAAATGATGAATATAACCACCAGATTTGAAATTTGGGAAAGACCGCGACAAGGTAAAATAGCTGCTACTGTTAGAATGTGACCAAATGAAAAAGATCTTAATATTGAGCTGATTTCAACTCAGGTCTCAATATACGAAAATTCAGGGGTTCCCATACAAAAATAAACTAGTCCTAATAAGATATTCTTCCCTTTAGATGTTCTATCATACGACAAATGTAATGGCATAAAATGATAAAATATTATGGGACAATTTTCCACTAATGCGTGAAAGATTTTAGACAATGTTGTCTAATTTTTGAGGTAAAAATCTTGATGTTTTCTATTTTCTATTGTGAAAATGTTCTTGTTTGTAGGATATGTCAAGTTTCAAGGTGGAAAAGCACATTAAGCATATAGAGTGAAGAACCAAACACTTTCTACTCTATAGTAAAATTTTCTTAGTATCACAATCTTTGCCCATGCTTGTTATTCCTTCGCCTCACACAAAGTGATATTGGATTTTGCGGAGACTATGCACGTTGTGGGTTTTGGAAAGAGACTCAATGCTCGAACTACATAAGCCCCCCCATGCCTCATTCATGATTTAAAATGTCCTTGGGAATACATATCTTGGTTGTAAAATCTTGGGGTGATCCAGGTAAATTCCACTTGGATAAATCCTTGCACAAAAATTATGATACTTTTAGAGGTAGATCGAGTAACCTCTATCTAAAAAGTGTCTAGTAATTTCATCCATTCATGACTATCCCTTGTAGTTTCACAAGTGAAATTAAGGCATATAGCCCTAAAAGCACCCAAAATGTATAGTCTTGCATGAAAGATTCAGACCTCTCATCCCTACACAAGTTGAATGTATCTCCTTTGTAGTCTTGTAAACAAGATTAAGACTAAGAATGGCCCTACAAGTGCCCTATCAAATGTAGTTATCTCTTAGAAAGATTGAGGCAATGAGTCCCTACAAGTGAAGAATCATTAGAGATAGAAAATAGCCATGTCTTTCCTCTCTTTGGATTGAAGGAAGAATTTGATTATAGTGGGGTGGAAGTAGCTAGGTCTGTTTGTTACTCACTTAGGTCATTCCCAAAATATTTGTCTCTTGGAAGACCCTCTAAAGGTAAATGTGAGAAAAACTAAATGGATAGCTAGTAGAGGTTAAGATTTTTGATTTTCTAAAAGGAAAAGAGCATACTCTCCTACTCCATAGTATCTCCCAAACACATCAAGCACATGTTCATTTACCAAAAGAAAAGTGTTACTTCTTCAAGTTTAATCAAATATGTTTGGGTTTTTGATTCTCAGAAAGAGAAGAGCATACTCCCCTAATGTCTAATTTTACCAAAACAAACATCACTCTAATTAAGCTAGGTGCCTAGAAAATCCACTAAAAAGACACACATTTTGTTCCGTTGATGTGATCTCAAGGCAACCTGCAAGCACAATAATTAGTAATCTCAATTTTCCTTTGGAAAGCGTCCTACAAGCACAAACTGTTAGTAGTCTTATCAAAATAGTGTGCAAGTGTAACTTTGTCAAGCGAGTCTTCCTCAAAAATGTTCTGCAAAAAACCAGTTAGGATGCAAAAATAAATAGTAAAGAGACCATAGAAGACATGCAAAATATTAGAAAGCCAAAATCAGTTCAAGAGAAACCCTAAAAATGCTTGCTATTTTCCAAATGACAAAGTATAGATTATAGAATTGCATTAAAACTTGTACAACAATATATCGTCTGTCATACAACAAACTGGAGTCTCACAAAACCTCATGTGACAAATATAATGGTATGATATGACAAAAGATAGAGAATAAAATCTCATACGACAATATACCTATTTTTAGATGATAAAGTACCAATTTGAGAATTGTCGTATGACAAAGGACAGATAATAGTATGACAGAAAGTGCAGTTTTGCCAAACACTTGTAAAAATTGAGAAAATGAGGCAAAAACACAACTTTCTACCCCATGTTGGGCACCAAATATGTGTGTGGTAAAATGTGTGATCAATATCTGAAACCAAACACTTCAAAAAACCATTATATCAAGGGGTTAGTAAAAACATAAGATTCAAAGCATTATCACAAAAAACCCTTGAAACTGGCTTATTGCTTCCTAGTTGAAGTGAGTATGATTCTGATAGTTGTCCATCAGATTGGACATAGAGAAATCGGTGACTTGAATACTTCAAAACGGAAGATTCAATGCAAAGGGGATGAGAAAGATGCATAGACTTGCATACTTTTCTCTTGAAAGCTTGAAAATGGAAATGCATGTACTAGAAAGCTAAGTGCATAAAATTATAAGAAATAGAACTAAGATTCTAGATTAAGATATCAAATGAGAAGAAAAATGCATCTATATTAAGCTATGAAAGGAAACTATAATTCCATCTAAGCTAAGAAATGAAGATAACAATGCAAGAATGCAAGAAACTACTATGAAAGCAAAGGACTTATGAATGCACGAATGATCTCTTGAATGAAAATAGCATAATAACTTTACTCCAAATCTTCTTGTTATGCAACAACAAAGAGAGCTATGCCTTTTATAAGAGATTCCAAGAAATGAGTGGTTGATATTAAGAGGAAAAATAGATTGATCAATGGTGGAGATGCAATTCCTCTCAATCCATGTGAGATGATAAAGTGATTTTGGTTGGACAAGTTTTTGGAGAATAAGACAAAATTGGTACTTTCTCCATTTTTATTTGTTTTATTTGATTTTTGAGTGCACACCCATGTGTGAATGGGTTCACTTTTTGAACTTAGGACTTTTTGATTTATCTCAATGTTTAATGCTTTTTGGGTTTAGGCTTTGATGTTTGATGATTTGATTCAACAAGTTAGGATTAAAATTATATAAGCAAGTTTGATTAAATACTCAATAATTTAGAGTCTAGCGATAATGTCTTAGATTTAGGATTTATTAAGACCAAATATTTGAGAAAAGGGGGCTATGGATTTGCTAGAATGTTTTTAGGTGATTACAGCTATGACTCAATTTTCGTGGTTGTAGATAGGTTTTATAAGATGGCTCATTGTGTTCCTTGTAAGAAAACTAACGGTGCAGTGCATGTAGCTGATTTTTTTTCAAGGAGATTGTGATATAACATGGATTACCTAAGAGAATTATATCAAATAGGGAAAATAGATTTTTTGGTTATTTTTTTAGTACACTTTGGAAGAGGTTGAAAGATAATTTGAAGTTTAGTTCTAATTTTCATCCACAATTGATGGATAGACAAAAGTTGTGAACATGAATTTAGGGAACTTGTTGATATGTTTAGTTGGAGATAAGTTGGGAAGTTGGGATTTAGTTTTACCATAGGTGGAGTTTAATTAAAATAATTCAGTAAATAGGAGTACAAGGAAGACACTATTTGATGTGGTTAATGGGTTTTATCCAAAAGGAATATAAGAATTAAGAGATATCAGGTATGAAGTTAAGAAGAGTGTTGAAGGTGAAGAGTTTTCTGAGGTTTTAAAGTCATTACATGAAGGAGTGAGACATAATTTGGAGGAAATGAATCAAGTTTATAAGAGGAGAGAAGACAAGAAGAGAAGACATCAGGAATTTCAAGTGGGAGATGAAGTTATGGTGTACTTACAGAAGGGTATATTTCTAGTTGGTACTTATAAAAAGTTGAAGATGAATAAGTTTGGTCCTTGTAATATCTTGAGGAGATTTGATCCAAGGAATGATTATGAAGTGGAATTTCTAGAGGATATGGATATATCACTAGTTTTCAATGTTTTTGGTTTGTATGAATATTATGAGTCAGATAGAAATAGTAGTGGAGACTGCTATGGTTTATGCCTATTTTTAAGACCTCGTGACCAAGCTTATCAATAATTTGATAGAACTATGATAATAAATTGAGATATTGGACAATAGTATCCTAAGAAGAAGGTGGATAAGATAGAGAGGATTTTGGATAGTAGAGTTCTTCAAGTTACAAGAGGTAAGTAGTATATGGAATATCTAGTCAAGTGAAAGGAAAGACACATTGAGGATTCATCATGGATTTCTTAGGCTGAGGGTTACCAATTTGGTTTTCCTTTAGCCCTAGAAAAGTGAGGGACTCAATTTTCAATCACCCCATGTGTCTGATGTAGGAGCATCTTGGGATATTAGAAATCTTGCGTCAAGAAAAAAAAATTTCTTTCATTTGTTAGTCTGTTTTCTTTTAGCCTAGTGTTTTTGTTGGTGATAGATCTGTACTTGTTCTTGTTGGTTATGGCTATATATATGTGTTAATGGATTTGTGTTGGATCATTTTATATGACCACATCTCATTTGGATTCATCGTGCAAGAGTTTGTTGTTTCTTTTTGGGACTGTATTGTTCTTCAAGTTACTAATCAGAGGTTGGTTTCCCATATTTTTCCTAATCTTCCAGTTGGTTTTTCTGAGTGTGGTCATGCCAACTCAGTGTTATGTTTGAGGCTGAATTATTTTAATATCACATCTCTTTATATTTTTATTAGAGGTTGATCCAGTTATTTTTGGGTCGTGACCTAGTTGTTGTAGCACATTTTCTTATTCTTGGAAAATGTGATCTTTACTAGGCTGACCAATGATTGTAATTTCTATTTAAGCTTATGGACTTGTTCCTATGGGATAAGAGAATTTTCGTAAGATTATCAAACACAACTTGGCTAGGGTTTGTAAGATATTTTTGATCTAATCAGGCATTTATGTCTGGCATGTGAGATTACATGTTGTAGATCTATTGTACTTGATTCACCGATCATAATCAAAGGTTGATATCTCATTTTCTCATTATTGGCTTGTTGTTCTTGTTATTTATGTTGTGTTGTGTTGGCTACAAGGATTAGACTGATCTTTTTGGGTTTCTCCATCCTTGGTTGTATCATGGAGGGAATGTATAAAATATAATTTAATACATTTAGGGAGAAATGTTTAAATTAAATTTAGATACTATAGAAGATGAACCAGGTTTAATTAAATAAATTTAATTAAATATGTAGGAGAATATAATAAATATAATTAACTAATTAAAATTAATTACAATGTTACAGGGGAATATTAATTAAGTTAAATTTAATTAATAAGAGTGCTAAGGCGCATTTAGAAGTCTCCACTTATCCTTCTTAATTTTAGCCAAGTTCTCCAAGAGATATATTGTTAATTCCTCACACATGTCATAGATAGCATTCTCCTTCACAATTATATAAGAGGTTTGTATAATAGTACTTGAATTGAGTTTTCCCTGCTGGAGTGATGTACCTTGTAACCCAAAATCGTATCTATGAACCTAACATCTTGTTTCTTGATATTATTCACATTCATTACACTCTTGTCCCATTTTAATTTATTCAATTAAGTTACTATGTCTTTCTTAATAGATTTTAGGACTGGAAGCTCACCACAATCATTTAATCTAGTAATATCTTCCAATACTTCTTTAGTGATTTTATATGGTTTATCTAGCTACATAAATTGATCATACACTAGGCTTAACACACATCTAATCCATTTTGGCTCAAGAAATACATGAAAGTTCATGACATGATAAATCTTCATAGTTTATAAAACTTTGTACTCATCCTTAAACTTTCCATCTACCTAGAGTTTCTCATACATCTAATAGTTAGAATATTTCCCTAATTATTCAAAATTATAATGTATGTAGGCCCTAATACATTTCACATGTAACACTTTGTAAGGTACTTATAAAATGCACCATCAAGGTCATCTTCCATATATATCTAAGGATGTTTCTTAAATTTAAGTCTAGACCAATCCTTAATATCTACAATCTTTAGTTCATCCATGATTCAAAATCCAAAATACCAATTCACGTAGTGATAAATACCTTTTCACTCCATAACCCAGGGTTTGCAATTAAATCTTTGAAAATTTACCTTGATATCTATTCAATCACCTTAAAATGCTTGCAAGTTCTATCTCCAGGTAGCAAGGTGTGTAATGAGGTGTCAAAATGTCATTTTTAAGTCTTTTCATTTCAAAATTAAATTACAATTAATGCGTCGTATCCTATCTCCAAAACTGCATTCATATTGTAATTCACAAAGCCATCTGTGATCCTCCAAAACATGTTCATATCACTTCAGATATTATTAATTTATGTTCTAAAATTAATTCTGTATTGGAATACATCCATAACATTCATTGATCCATTCAATTCAGAGGTTAGATAAATATTTTTCATGAAAAATCCCCCTTAGGTCTTTGCCCTAATCAATTTTTTAATGAAATTTCCACACCAGATCCTAGTACAATCCCTGCAATAGCATCAATACTCTCTTTTCTCACCCATTTATTACTCATCTTAATTATAACTTCTTCCACATTGATCTTTTGTAAATTCCATTGTCATTTGTTTTCACATTATTCCTTTGAACCTAACATCTAATGTTCATATTAGCATTATTGAACCTACAATAACTAGCAACGTGACATGGATTATTGCATTCAAAACACATCACATTATAATTCCCATACCTTAATATTTCTTGGTTTGAACTCAATATATATTGCTTTTCCATTTGACCAAATTTATTTCATTTTTAGCACCTTATGTTCCCTAGGTTCATATAATTTTTCACCACAACTCTACATTCATATGATTTGGGTCGATAATTATTACACTTGAAGCATTGACCTGAGAATGATGTGGTATTTGATTAATTTCTGCACCAATTTTTCCTATGAACATTTTTTTGTAGAAAAAGAATCTCCCATTGAATTTGTGTCTGTTAGGTTGTCACATAGGTGTCCTTCTAGGTTTCTAACTATTATTGGTTGATAAAGAATTATTCTAACCTGATCTAGAGCTTTCACCTTTATCAAAACCAATTCATTGTGTATTTCCTTTTTTCCTTTGAATCTTAATTTGTGCACCAAGCTTCACTATTATAGCTTTGAATTTTTCTTTGAGTTCATTAGCACCAAAAATATCACTCCTAAGTATATCATTAACCCTTTCATATTATTTATCATTATGTCTAGATTCATCAAGATCAAGATGCAATTGTCCAATATCACATTTTAGTTTATGATACTCCTTAAACTTATCCTTCAAGGATTTATCAAGATGTTCTTCATTATTTTTCATTTCTTCAATTTCCTTAGTCATCTTCACTATCATGGCTTCCATCTCATGCTTCAGATTATCTTTATCTCTTGCAAGCTGCTCACATTCATCACATTTCACCTTCAAGACTTGTGAATCATCATTGATTCCTTTCTACTTCAATGTGTCAAAAAGATCCTTCCTCTTGTCCCTAGATTTTTTAAAGTGTCCCTTCAAATTTTCAATGCATATTTTAGCTTCCTTGAGTCTTCCTTTTAATTCTAGGTTATGAGAATTTGATCGATCAAGATCTTCAAGAGAAATCAAGAGTTTTCTTTGAAAACTACTAGTAATTGTTAAATCATCCATTAGGATCTTCCTCAAGTTTTTCAACTTCCTCTGAGGCACCGAGATCTTATATTAATTATTTGTATTAAGGAACACTAAGAGGGGGGGGGGGGGGGGGGATCAATTTNGGTGGATCAATTTTCTACTATTTTTAACCTTGGTGATCAGATATTGTTAAACATAAACCAAATGCAATAAGGAATAATACACTTAAATATAAAGCATACATCCACAACATCGTAACAACATTATTTTTTATCATGGAAACTTGTTTAAGGTAAAAAAATGGTGGGAATATAACCCATATATTATTACTTTGTAGAAGTAATAACCATGTTAAAGGTTTGAGTACAATAAAGGGAAAGCACATGAAATCGGGCACACTGGCTAGAGCTCATTTCTCAAATTACAAATTAGGAAGGATCATTTCCTTACAAAACATATATGGACTACAATCCATAAGATGAACTAAAAATAACATCAAATATTCCAAAGTGGTTCCATGTAAGTGCAATACAATATCTCTACTCATCTGTCAATTGAACTACACACACACACACACACACACACACACACACACACACACAAACACAAACACACGTGCACACGCACACACACACACATATATGTTGATGAAAATTATTCAATTATGTATTGTAATTAATGTTTACACAAGTATAGTGATGTTTACACAAATGTCTAATCCTATCCGAGCACAGTCAGTGTCTATCAAACTCTCTCGGACATTGAAGATGACCAAAGTGTTTTTAGTTCTAACCAAGCTCACTGCATTATAGTGTTGGTTGGGCATTGAAGGATTTCAGTATTGGCCAAGCAAAAAAGTTAGTGTCAGCCGACTAACAATGGATTATATTTTATGGATAATTAGTTATATGCAGCCAACAGACATGTGTTTTATTATTTATTTGGAAGGATATCAAGGCCAAATTGAAAAGGCTTAACATATATATGTAAGGTCAAGTTTGGATTGATAATAGAGTGTGTGTGATAATTTTGAAGTGTGATATGAAGAGTGAAGGAAAAATCAGATGTGATTCTGATTGAAGATAGAATACAGAGGGCTGCAATGGAATATCTGATCAGTGAGGATCAAGAACTTAATCTAGAATAGAGATCTGAGTCAGGAAGGACAATTGCTTATCAAAATAGGGCAATCCATTGTTACTCTCTAACAATTGTAACAGTTATAAAATCTCTTAATAGAGTATACTTAACAATCTTTTGTAATGTTTTTCTTTGTGCAAAAAAATTTCCCTCACAAAGGATCAGTAACTTTGTATGTAGTGTTTGGACCTAATTAGAGGTTCGATGGGTGAGTGGGAGCATCCGGATTCAACTTTGAATTTGGGTGGGAGTGTTCGGGAGGAGGCAGGATCCTCTGAGCATAGCAAGCGGGATGATGGAAAGGACATCGAGATCATAGGATTGGATCCTGATGTGGGACAGTCGCCTGAGGACCCAGGAGGGGGTCCCAGATCGGGTGCTGGGTTGGGGCAACCGAGGAAATGGGCGTCCCTTTTTGGCATCAAACCAACAGGTAAATATTCTTTACCTCCAGTGAAGAATGTTTCAATACCTTCTCAAGGAAGCTTTTCTATTGAAATCCCAGACCAGACCATTGATTTTTCTATAGCAAGGATGAAAAATTTGCTGGTTGGTAGATTTTTAGGAGTAAGACCTAACATCGAAGTGGTTAGGGCTTTTGTTTCCTGAAAATAGGTTTTGAAAGGACAAGTAGAGGTGGTAGCGATGGCTAAGGGATGTATGTCATTTTTATTCTCTTGTGAAGAAGATAGAATGAATATTCTATGCAGCGGGCCATGGTTGATTGGGAAAAATACTCTTATTCTTCAAAAATGGAGTCCGAATCTTGTTTTCGAGGAGGACGCCATTCGACAAGTCCCTATTTGGATAAAGCTACATGGTCTGCCTCTTGAATATTGGATGGAAGATATATTTTTTGGGATAGCTAGTTCATTTGGAGAACTTTTGTCGATAGATAATGTGACCACGGTGAGACGGAGGCTAACCTATGCTCGAATCTGTGTTGGGGTAATGTAGGATAAGGATATGCCAGAAAAAATAAGTCTTAAATCTAAGTTGGGTATGTGGGAACAAACTATAGAATATGAAACCATACCCTTTGCATGTTTCCATTGCAAAAAGGCGGGTCATTGGGCAAAGAAATGCTCGGAGAAAGTTATCTAGAAAAAGACTCAGAAATGGATTCCAGTAGGGAGAAAAAATAAAGAAGTCAGCAGCAAAGCCAGGGAAGGACAGCGAAAAAAGCAAGAGGAATAGGAAATTAGTGTTAAGATGAAATGTATGAAGCCAATGATAGGTTCAGCCACTGAGGATCCTAAGGAATGGGGAAAGAAATTTATGAATGAAAAAGAAAATGAAGCCCAAATGGAAGAAGGGGAAATAAAAGAAAATGAAGTCCAAATGGAAGAAGGGGAGATAAAGGAAGATGATTCTAAGGGAGATGTAGTATGGGAAGAACCTGA
>MU228105.1:428750-445530 GCA_018584345.1 Thuja plicata
TAAGGATGAGGATAATTCAAATAATCCTATTGAAAGGGTGCAACATATCAATATCCAAACTGATCAATATGGCAAAGGATTTGATATCATGAAGAAAATGGGATATAAGGGAAGATGACCCTTAGGATTTTGACATAGAGGGTTGTTAGAACCTATTGAACCAGTTTGGAGAGCTAAAGAAGAGAAAGCTGGCATAGGTTTTCAACATAAAGGAGAAAGTTCAAGTCCCATGCATGATTTTTGTGCACATATCCATATGGTAGGTTATGAAAGTGAAGATGATTATAGGGATTATGAGTGGGATTCTTTTTTCAAAGAATCTTTCCATGACATGGAGGTTGATACCATTCACACTTATGCAACTCCTTCTAAAGTTGAAACTCAAGAACATGTGACTCAAGGCTTGACTTTTACTCAAACATCAAGTGAACCTCAACAACCTAATGTAGAACAAGCACCTCCTTACACTCAATGGGTAGGTGTACCTTGGGTACCTTCATGGGTGGGAGATTCTAACCTAGTGTTTAATCCACATGCTTTCTTTCCCATGGAAATATCAGAGGATTCTAGTGAAGAGGATTTTGATCCTTCTTCCATGGACCATCTTGAAGAGGCACATGTCATAGACCTTAACGATACAATGTATGAACCATAAAAAAATTCATGTCCCTCAATCCTTCAAATGATAACCCATCCAATGAATCCTCATCCTTGATGCATCCCGAACTTATTGATTGGGATCTTTCCGAGCCAAATGACTTACTATACTTCTGAAATGACAATGCAATGGCCCTATACCTCAATGCGGTTGAACCAAATTCTTCCATCAATGAATTCAATCTAGAAATGATGATAGGGGTAGGTGTTCAACCTCTTAATCCAAAAAATGAAAAGAAAAAATACAAAAAAAATGAGAAGGTCTAGTTGTGAAAACCACCATGTGGCAGTACTAGACCCAAAAAAGTAAAAATAAAGGATGTTTCCAAAGGTGAAAACCCAAATGTGGCACCTAAGGAAGAGAGGTTGGACACCTTACCAGCACATGATGATGAAATATCACCTATACTCATTGACCCTATAGAAAAGGTTAACATTGGTACCGAAGTGGATCCTAAATTTATTCACTTGACAGCATCTTTGAGTCCCTTGGAGAGGAAAGAGTTCATATAATTATTTCAAGAAAAACAAGTCAAATTTTCATGGTCATATGCTGACATTCCTAGATTGGATCCAAGCTTCATAATGCATCATTTGAATGTGAAACCTAGAGTTAAGCCCGTCAAGTGGAAGTTGAGAACAATTCATCCACATGTAGCCCTTTTAGTCAAAGTAGAGTTGGAAAAATTTCTCAAGGTGGGATTTATAAGAGTAATTGCATATGCTAAATGGATCTCCAATATTGTACTGGTAACCAAACATGATAAATCCATAAGATTTTTCATGGATTTTAGAGATTTAAACCTTGCTTGCCCAAAATATGACTTTCCATTACCTAGCATTGATGCTATTGTGGATCTCACTGTGGGTCATTCTATGTTTTCACTTATGGATGGATTTAGTGGGTATAATAAAATTTTCATTGCACCTGAGGATCAAGAGAAGAAAGACTTTACATTCCCATGGGGTACCTTTTGTTGGAATGTGATGCCCTTTGGTCTCAAAAATGCTAGAGCCACTTATCAAAGAACAATGACTACCATTTTTCATGATATGATGCATACCTTTCTAGAAGATTATGTGGATGACATTCTAGCTAAGTCACATGAAAGAAAATATCATTTACCCATACTTGAAAATATTTTTACAAGGCTAGAACAATTTAAAGTAAGACTCAACCCAAAGAAGTGTGCTTTTGGGGTACAATCTGGAAAACTCCTAGGGTACATTGTATCTGCAAAAGGCATTGAAGTAGATCCTGAAAAAGTGCAAGCAATAATGGATATGGACATTCCAAAGAATATTAGTCAAATGAGGTCACTTCAAGGGAGGCTTCAATCTATAAGGAGATTCATTTCTCAATTGGCAGAAAAATTCCATTCTTTCACAAGGTTGCTACACAAGGAAACCATCTTTACATGGGATGAGGAATGTGATAAAGCCTTTACATTTTTGAAAACATACTTGATGAATCCACCCATCTTGATGTCACCTATTCAAGGAAAACCTTTATTAATCTATATTTCAGCCACAAATTTTTTTTAAAGAGTTTTATTGGCACAAGAGGATAATAAAGGAAAAGAAAGGGCTATCTACTCCTTCAGTAGAAATTTGATCAAATATGAATTAAACTATAGCTTCATGGAAAGGGATTTCCTAGCAGTGGTATTTTCCTCTCAAAAGTTAAGAAAATATATGTTGATGCATAAGGTGAAACTCATAGCCAAAATTGATCCATTGAAATATTTACTGAGAAAAATAGCTCTAACTAGAAGGATTGAAAAGTGGGTGATGGTGCTTAGTGAATTTGACATTGAGTATGTTGATAGGAAAGCAATCAAAGGTTAAGTTATTGTAGATCAATTGGCTGATTATCCTCAAGAATCTACACATCCAATTTAAGTGGATTTTCTGGATTTCGAGATTGTTAATGTGGAAGCTAAAACATGGAATTTATACTTTGATGGATCTTACACCCAAAATGGTAGTGGAGAAGGCATTCTTTTGATCACTCCTCAAGGTTACACAATTCTGAAATCTTACAAGTTATTGTTCCCTTGCACAAACAAGACTGCAAAGTATGAAGCTTTGGTCATAAGTATCAAGATGACCTTAGAATGGAATGTCACAGAATTACAAGTCTATGGGGACTCTCAATTAGTTATCAATCAAGTCAATGATAAGTATAATACCAAGGATGAAAAATTTATGCCTTACAAGAAATTGGTTGATGATTGGAAAAATTACTTTTCTTTGATTAATTGTGAACAAATCTCAAGAGACAAGAATAGAGTAGCAGATGAAATGGCTACCTTGGCATCTTTACTTCAAATTCCTGATCAAAACGTGAGGTTTGAGCTCTTGGTGGAAGAATTGGTTAAACTAGACCTACTTGATACCCACATTATTTCTCTTTTAAATGGACATGACTCACCATGGTATGGACCCATTTATGCATACCTAAAAGACCAAACCTTACCTATAGACCAAACCCATGCCCAAAAGTGAGATTTCATAAGACAAGTGGCTTGTTATACTATCCTTTCTGACACATTATATCATAATGGTCTTGACAAAATGCTCCTTATATTTCTAGAGGAAGATGAATCAAAATTAGCTTTAAAAGATGTCCATGAGGGGATTTATGGGTCACATTCTAGCGGTTTAAACCTAGCTAAGAAAATCCTATGCATGGGGTACTTTTGGAAAACCTTAGAAAGAGATTCTTGTTAGTTTGTCAAATTTTGTGAAAAATGTCAATACCATGGAGACATGATCCATGCACCAGAACAAGAGTTACACCCATTTGTCACACCATGGCCATTTTACCAATGGGGTTTTAATTTGATTGGTATGATCTATCCACCTTCTTCAAATGGACACAAGTACATTCTCACTACAACATAGTACTTCACTAAATGGGTTGAGGCCATCCCTTTGACAACTACAACGAGGAAGCAAATTTCCATGTTCATCCTTAATCATATCATTTGTAGATGTGGCATTCCTCACGCCATCATTACAAATAATGGAAAATAGTTTAAGAATAAGGATGTAGATGAACTTTGTGACACATTCCATATTACTCATCACTCTTCATCCATTTACTATCCCCAAGGTAATGGACAAGCAAAAGCTACAGACAAAAATATCCTTAAAATTCTTAAAAGATCGGTTGGTAAGTTAGGAAGAGATTGGAACCTTCAAATCAATCCAACATTATGGGCTTATAGAACTAGTATTCATACCCTGACAGGAGCTACACCTTTTTCATTGGTTTATGGGGCTAAAGTTGTTCTACCTTTAGAAGTTGAAATACCATCCTTAAGAGTGTCATTACATGGATTGATCATAGATGAGGATTATAGAGTTGCCCAACTTCAACAATTGGAGATGTTGGAGGAACACCAAAATCAACCTTATGATCATTTGAAAGTGTATCAGAATCAAATTTCAAGGAACTATAACAAGCATATTAAACCGAGAACCTTTCAAGTGGGAGATCTAGTGTTGAGAGAAAATCCAAAAAATTAGGTTGATAGAGAAAAGAAAGGAAAGTGGGAAGCAAATTGGCTTGGTCCTTTTGTCATTATTTCTTCTTTTGGAATGGGGACTTACAAATTGGCTGATTGTGATGGTGATGAATTGCAAGAACCTATCAATATCATTCATCTTAAGAGGTTTCACACCTGATTAGATGAAAGAGTTTCAGAGGAAAGAGTATAAGTTGAGAGTATTAGATGAGTCATCATCACCTTTGTACATGAGATAAATTCAAAAATACAAAAAAATTAGAAAGTTCAAAAAGCCAAAAACATTGGAAAAGCAAAAAATCAGAAAAGGGAGAAAATTGAGCATGAAGAAAGCAAAAACATTTGGAAAATTAAAAAAAAATATTGTCTTGGTGAAAACCTAGCAAATAGGTGCCTTGATGATAAAAAAAATAAAAATAAAAATAAAAAAAAATTGAAAAAGAGAAAAAGTGCCTTGGTGATAACCTAGCAATAGGCGCCTTGGTAGAAAAAAAAGCAAAAAAAGAGAAAAACATAAATAATTCCAAGAGGTGACAACCTAGAAACATGCACCTTTTGTCCCTTAGGTCTTCCTAGTTTCATTTGTACATATTTCCTTTCATAATATCATTTGTCCATATCCTCATTACATCCGTCATTTGTACATAAGCCATAATAAAGTCTCAAAGCTGCATTGTTGCATTCTAGGGGTCAATTTGCCCTAAGTTTCACATTGATCACATTTATCACTTGGGGGAAAACATCATGAATTTTGGTACTAAACAGATTCAAGAATGCTACATTTTGGTCACACATTAGAAGTAGATTTTCAGAATCAGAGGAGAGATATTTTGGAACCTTTGATGGATATCATTGTTCTACCCTAAATAGTTTGATCCTACAACATGATCCTTGAGATTCATTGACTTATTTTATAAGGATTAAAAATTGACACCACCTAAATGATCTACATGTTTGGAATTCTTTTTGAAAACCTTGATACATTTCAAACCACTTGGAATTTTTGATGAGTTTTTCATTGACTTTTTTGAGTTGCATCTTTTTAGCTAATCGATGATGTTTCGACTAGATTGGTGATGATGAAGACATGATGTTTTTCTTAAATTCTTTGTGAATATTTTGAGGGAGATTCTTTAACTTGTGTAAATTTGTCTAAGGACATGGTCATTAAAGAACCATTGAGGACATTCATATAAGGAGGGTTAACCTTTGTTTGTTCACGCAAAAGGATACCTTGGCTATTTAGATCTTCAATATCTTAATACCAACATCCAATTGCAACATTGAATCTAATTAAACCGGTATTCATACTCCAATAGTTGGTCATTCAGCTAGTGAGGGTTGTACTTGGTTCATAGACAGTAACAAAATGAGATGAAAGTCATATTCATATTCTTATGGTCCCAGTTGCACCAGTAAGGATTGTATCGAATCCTAGTTCCACAATGCTCAATGATGAAAATATATCTCTGTGTGCGTTTCTTTCACAAACCTCAAGGAGAATTAGTTGCATTGCATTTTCATGTTAGATTAATTGCATTTGCATGTTAAGCTTAATGACCTTTACTTTTAGAAAATTTCCAGGTTAAAAAGGGGTTCATCATTACCATGGGTTATCCATCAATTCAATGGTTTTCCAATGATCAATATGAGATTATCTTTGCATTCATATCATTAATCATTAATCATTATATATTCATGTCAAGAGAAAAGAAAAGAAAAGAAACATTAATCATTAGTCGTTCATCTTTCCCTAGTTACAATTTGCATTTCAAAAATTAAGTTGCATACATCAAAAACCCAAAAAGATAGTTGCATTTTTTTTTACCATTGCACTAAGTATTGCATCTATATCATTGCATTGCATAATCCATACATCATGATAACATCAGTAAATCATATAGAAATAAGTTGCATTAACATCATTTGCATCCATCTATCTATGTCCTACTCTAAGACATTGCATCCATAGCATAATAGAAGTAAATGTATCATAGAATCATGTAGAGATGCATAAAAGAAATCTCATAAAGACATCATCAAAGGGGAATCAATGAAAGATCATCATACATAAATTTCCATCATCAAATGTCTATAGAAAATTTGTATATCAAAGTCCTAATAAAAAATACATGATACATCGATACAATATCTGGATATTCTAGATCCCAATTTGTCTCATGACCTAGCAGGGGCACCTCATCCATCTCCAATGATACTTGTACCTAAACCTCCTACTCCATTAGGATATCTATCACCTAATCTATCCTGTGTGGATGGTAGTGCCTGACTAGTGCTCACACTAGTAGGTAACTAAGATAAATTCGCTAAGAACTACTACAACATAGTAGAAACCTGATCTAATCATACAGTAACTACAGTCATCCCTACTTAGAATCCTCAAACATCCTGAACTAATCCATCCACTATGGGAGGAACTAGAGGTGCCTATGGCACTAAGGGAACCTATGGTATTACTGGTGCCATACTAATCTGTGGATCAACCTGAGGAGCCTATCTCTACAGAGATGGAGGTCTTTGTGGAACCTGTCCCTATAATGGAGCCTATAATGGAGCCTATCTCACAACCTAGATTTTTCTATCTCTTCCTATCCCACTCTGCACCAACTCTTCTAGGAGCCTATCTTTGGGGAGGTACCTGTACCTATACTCGCCTCTGTCTAGGTTGACCAAATCACCCACTTCAGCCTCTAACATGACCACCCTGCATCCAAGGTCCCGTAGCTCTCTGTACCCTAGGTTCTCTCTTGACCCTCTATCTCTAAGGTCTCCTGCCATCTCCATCACCTTCATCATCATCCCCACCATCATTATTAGATAGATCATCAACATCTAGGATAGGCTCAGCTGGATCCATAAATCTCACAAAGCGATGTCGTAAGAACCACTCTTGATACTCAGCGGACATCCCTACATCAGCTACATGTATCATAAGATCCCATCTCACAAATCTAAGCTAATCAATCTATGCATAGGCATATTGATAGTCATCCTGAGCTCCCCACATGGGTCGCTCTGCCTATACCCTGGCATAAAGTGCCATACCCTGGGGCATATCCTGTACTTGGCCATACTCATGGAGCACTCTCCCGAAGAAAAATATCTCTATACATAGTGCTGATTGATCAATCATCCACCAAGGGGAAAACATATAAGGAAACTCATCATCATCCTCTTGCCACCTCTCGCAGCACAATTATGGTCTCTAGAAGACCTGATTGATATCATCAATAGTATGATGCCAAAATTCAACCTTGCCCAGACGATGCTGGACAAGCATATCATCATACAGAAAAGCATATAGATATCCTTAGGCCTGCACTCATGCTTAGATTGGTTTGGTGATAGGGATATGATCCCAAGTCCAAAGCTGTAGTAAAACCACACCTGCTGAGATAGATGTGCTGCACCTATATACAATCTCATGAAGATCATGATAAAGCTGGGCCAACACACATGAACCCTAGTCAAATCTCTGAGGATGTGCAATCATGTCCTCTAATATACAGCCCCATCTGACTGCAAAGGCACAACCTCTCCTATCTTGAAGCAACAATCCTCTGACGACTGCTCCTAATAATGCTGGCAAGGTAGGAAATGAAGAAAACTATGCCCAAGTAATGCAATCATTCTCAATGGTGTTGTCTCCGAACACCTGTCTACATATGCTGCCATCATAAACTGAATCATAGTATACTTGTAACCACCTTAATTTGGTCTGTTCCAACTATAGATCCTATTTTCCCTAAGTGTGATCATACCCTCGATTATGTCCAAACGACCTTGTTACTGCTTGGCCTAATTCTTCAAATCAATTTAACATCCTAGGTGATTTTTATCACTAATTTATATTAACTATTATAGCCATATAATTCAAATCAATTCAAAACCAATTAAATCAAATCAAATTCAAATGTGGCTATAGTATTTAATTATAAAGGAATTAAATAAATCCCTAAATCAATTACCCAATTGCAAATAACCCATTCCCCTAGCCTATTTAATTTAATTAAAATGTCTATAGTCTCCTAATTATTAAAAAGCAATTAAATTGTTTAAATAATTAAATTTCTATATTTTTGAATGAATTAAATAAGTTTAATTCATTTAATTAATATTCTCCAAAACCCCAACCTGACCTATCTCAACCACTTCTACCCTGGGTTCTAACCCTTCTCAACCCATTCACCCTTGCTAATCTAATCCTAATCCTAATTCTACCCTAACCCACCTCCTAATGTTGTCACATTCCATTAGAGAATGATTAACAACTCAACCCACTTGAGAAAGTCCACTTTCTCAAGCATGACTTTCCTAAGAGACCAACTTGCCAAGTTGAGTCTTACACCCTCCCCATGCTTCTTTAAGGCTTTCATTAATACCTTCTTAATGAAGATGCCTTAAGCCTATGTCTCCTCCACGCCTCATTAATTCCCAAGGCATTAATGGCTCTTACACCACCATTAATGAGTCCCTCAACTCATTAATAAGCCTTGTCTCCCCACTCTCTCTCATTCTTCTATAAATAGAAGCCATTTTTGAGAGCAAATAAGCCTTCATCCAATATTGTAAATGCATTGTTATGCTGTTAAATTAAAGTTAGAACTCATATTTCACTTTGATAATTCATGCTTTTACATTGTTATTATCTCCATTCTTAGAGCTAGAATGCATGTTTTCTCATCATTTAGCTTTTTTTAAAATAAAATCCTTCATGCTAGGTCGTATATGTCACTAATGGTAGCATAATCTGAGGGCTATTATGTTAATAATCACACTCTTCTTAGTTAGAAGGCAATAGGTCGATATTAGTTGGTTTTACATGCTTATCTAACCTTTTTGAGCTAATGCAATGATCTATTGAGGTGTTGTGTCTTTCTTATCAAGTACAATATATACACACACATTTCTGGCGCCCACTGTGGGGCTCGATTTCTAACTTGGCCTCAATTTCTAACACTTTTTTTACTAATTTGCATGCCTAGAATCCTATTACAGGCTCATTTTTGGTATTCAGGATTGCATCCAAGATACGCCCTCACACTACGAAAAATGAGGCTTGCATCTAGGATTCCCTGGGTTATTTTTCAGTTTTGGCTCGCATCTGGTAAGAATGGAATCACATTTGGTAAGGGATCTAGCATATAGTATGCTGCATCACATTCAGTAAAATTTTGGGCTCGCATCTTGTTAGAAATTTTGTGCATTTCATTTTCCTAACTCTAACATTTTAACAAGTTGTGTTTTTGGTGTCTTGCAGCCTAACAAGTGTTTACAGGTTGTCCTTGAATTTTTTGTGGGAGTTAACATAAAGAAGGTACTAACTTGGTTTTTCAGGTTACCCAACCCCCATCTTGACTTTTATTTACTTGCTTTCCAAATTAAGATACATATTCCAATCTATCACTAAACTGACTAGAGGATTATGCTCTTTTCCTTTTTAAGGAAAATCAGAAACTCATACATCAATTTATAGATTGAACAAAATTTGGGGTTAATTGAACAAGAAAACACATCATCTAATTCAATTTGGAACAGTAAATGAACAACACAAATAACTAAATATTGTGGTTCAAAGGACAAGTTCAATCATATAATTTCTTTTGGAATCAGAAATTGAACAAGCAAGTCATTAAATATTGGTTAATTGAACAAGGAAACTTTTCTTTTCAAGAATCTTGTTTTCTTTAAAATAGGAACAAACTAAATCAAGCTCAACATAGCTTGAAGGAATGAACTTTTCTTTACATGTTTTGGGAGAAAATGATTTAGATTAGGAGAGTATGCTCTTCTTCTTCAAAAGAATCAGAAATACAGACATCCAAAGCTCACCAATCCTTGTTACATATACTTAAACAGAAGAGGACCTGCCGGTTGAGGAAAAAATCTCCTGAGAATGACCCAAGTGAGGACAGGTTTTACGCCAACCCTTCCAACTCACTATAAATAGTTTCTTCCTCGTAGGCTAAAGCCTCAGAAGATGGAATTGGTTTTTTTATTCGAATTTTGACATCATTCCTTGAACATATCTGGGTATATGTAGAGTGGAGCCGCTTGAATCTTGCTTGTGAGACTACGTATATTTAGGTACTCATAGGGCTATACGCCTGAATTTTTCCTTGTGCAATTCTATGGGGGATAGTTTCAAATGGATTGCCCAATAATCTACAACAACTTCAACTGAAAGAATTCCTAATTCATCCCCAAAAGGGTGATAATCTTTGTGCAAGGCAAAAAGTAATTACCCAAAGACATTCGTCATTTTGTGCTCTCACTTGTGTTTGGAGTCACTAATACAACATCATGACTGGAGCCATTGCATGCTTGGTGATGGCTATATTTTGATTAGAATTTGAGTGTGTACCTGAGTCAACAAGAAAAGATTTTCATCCTCCACCTAGAGAATAGGAAAAGCTGGGTGTTTATTTCAACCTCCTAACAATGCAAAACTGTTTGACATGTTCAAAAGATCATTAAAAAGATAAGCTCCTCAAAACAATCAACAAATTTGAAACCCTATAGTACAAGTGTTTTTCACACCTTAGAACACCTCTTAACGCAATCTGGAAACAAGCAACTTCACACACTTTGAAAATGAACATTTCAAAACTGACCAAAACTGACAAAAACATCCTAAGATCGCATCCTATATAAGTCACATGTATTATTTAGGATCATATTTTCTATTCTGGATCGTATTTAGTCAGCACACAGCCATATCCAGATTCTAGGCTCGCATTTGGTACCATCAGAGGCTCGCATCTGGGAGCTTGCATTCAGGATAGTGGGTACTTGTAGAAATTTTTCTTAGAAGGTCTCAGTTGAATAGGATACCCTTTTAGCTCTTTAGCTGGTTCCTATTGTCTCTTCTAGTCTCCCTATTGTATTTTCAAAACACTTTTGAAATGTCCACCTTACATGCTTAGTCAGTCTTTCATGATCAGTTCAATATGTGTGGTCTACCCACTTTCTACCAAAAAATTGGTTCCTAGCTCACTATCAGGGCATTCTAACCCTCTAACGCTGGAATCATTTACATCCACCAACAAACAGTTACTTTTACCTAGACAGGCCCACTTGAACAATCTGAAACTTTCACTTGCACTATTGGGAAACATTAACAAAAGTTGAGTAACAACTTCATGGTTAACACAAGACACAACAAGTACACAACTAAAGGATCAAAAGTGCCTCCTAAGACACCACACTTTCAAGGAGAAGCTTCTCGTAGTTCCCTTCTTGATCTGGATTCCCCTTAAATGGATAGCAATACTCACAGATGGAGTAATGCCTTTGAGGACTATAACAATGGAAAACACTAAAAACCCAAAGATACTGATGAAGAAGAAGAACCCAAGTTTGAACATCCTTAATTTGAATCCAGTAGTGAGGACAAAATCTCTAAATAAGAATATGAAAAAATCAAACAAAGCAAGAGATTTCACCAGATAATAGAAAGAATGATTGATGAGGATAAAGAAAAATACTTCCTTCATCTAGCATCTACAGGTGTTAAATTACCCTTAGATTATGATGTGGAAAAACTCAAGGAAAAGGAGGTACCAAACCCAATATCTATTCTCACCAAACAACTCAATCTGATGCAAACAGAGCTCACAAAACTCAAACAAGAGAAGGAGAAACCCAACACACAATACTCTTTGGACACCATTTGTCCATTTCCTTTTGACAAGAGTATCACTATGGTCCTGTTTCCCCCCAACATGGCAAGGCTAAAGTATGACAAATACATGGGAGAAACTGACCCTCACAATCATGTAAGGGAATTCTGTGCTCTAAGAATTGAGTACATGCACGAACCTACATAGCTCATGCGACTGTTTCTAGGAAGTCTAGGAGGTAATGCCATGGAGTGGTTCTCAAAACTAAACCCTAAGGTCAAAATATTTGAGGAGCTGATTCAATGCTTTATTCAACATTACTCCTACAACATCCAACATGATGTGACTATGATGGACCTATGCAATACCAAACAAAAAATAGGAGAATCATTCACACACTTCCTCCAAAGACGGAGGAAGATTTTTGCATGATATTCAAGGGCCATTCCTAAATCAGAGAAGATGGAGATATTTGTTAATAATTTAGTGCCTGAATTGCACTATGTTCTACAAATTTAAGACTCTCCTAGCTTCAATAGAATGATTAAAAATGCCCTCTGTATTGAGGAAGTCATGGTCAAAAGAGGAGAGATCACCCTTCAAAATGAAAGCAAAACCAAAAACTCCAACTCCAAGCCTAAATGGTGGAAGAAAAAAAAGAATGTTGTTAATGACGGAGTAGTTGATGCCTCTAACATTAATCCTAAACCCAAGGTATTTTATCTAACCAATGGCATGCAAGAAAGAAAAGATGTTAAGATAACACTTCCTGTCCCCAAAGCAAACAATGATAATAATAAGGAACGAACATGGACTTTGAAACCCCAAAGAACATTCACTCCTTTGGGGGAACCTCTTGAGTCTATTTTGAAAACATTGCTGGATAACAAAGTTCTTACAATTCCCGATTCTAAACCGTGGGAACCAATGGTCAAACCCAGGTGGTGGGATGATAATTCCTATTGTGTCTTCCACAAAAACAAAGGACACAAGACTAATAATTGCCTCAAGATTAAGCATGTTATCCAAGACCTCATCGAAGGAGGTAATATCAAAGTAGATAGACATACTACCAATGAGGATCATACAACATTCAACAAACCCTTTCCTAATTATAGTCAAGGAGAGACATCTAAAGGAAAGGGTAATGAGGTAAACTGCACCTATTCCAAAAATGACAATGTGATTAATATGCATGACATTAAAATTGAATCCATCAATGTGGTCACAATTAAAGATGTTTCATCCCCTTCAAATGTTGTAACACACAGCCAAGCATAGGTTACAATCAAAGGACCTCCAAAATTGACATCAATGTCAACATCCAAAGTTCCTATTATAACTATTCCTAAACTAGCAACAAAACACATGGTCACTATCCCCGAAGCAAAAGATGACTTAGTAGACCAATTGCAACGAACCTTTGCCAAAATTTCCATTTTCAAGTTTCTCAAGATATCCATAGTACATAGAGAAATCCTAAAACAAGCTCTACACACTGCTAATGTTCCTAAAGATATTCATATAGACAATTTTCAAGCGATGGTCAATCACATCTCAGCACCACATTACCTCTCCTTTTCTGAAGAGGATGACAAGTCATTGACCCATCCACACAATCAACCCCTCCATATCGAAGTCTTTATTCATAAATCTCATGTTAGACATGTATTGATAGATGGAGGCACAGGATTGAATATCTGTACACTAGATCTAATCAGGAGACTAGGTCTCTCAGAACAAACAATTGACTCTAGAAACAAGATAAACATCAAAGCTTATGATGAGGAAGAAAGATCCTCTAGAGGTCTTATTGTTCTACCTATCAGAGTTAGACCAATTGAGAGGAATGTCATATGTCAAGTTATGGATTTACCATTGGTATACAATATCCTACTAGGAAGACCATGGATTCATGAAATACAAGTTGTATCATCCACTTATCACCAATGCATAAAATTCCCACATAATGGGGTGGAAGTGACAATTCCTGTAGATGCTAAGTACACTTGCAACAATATCAAAGTAGGTAGAATGATCCCACACAACAAAGAAGCTATGGATGCAGTTGCTCCTAAAACTACCAAGGACATGGTTATGAAGAGTTTTAGCAAAACCTTGAAACTTGAAGAAATAGGTATGGGAGAGTACAAGCTGGACCTGAATCCTTCATTAATAGAACTTTCGGTGTCACCGAGATCCTATGGAAGACCTTCCTTGACATTCACACCTGCAGCATCCAAAGAGCTAGAAGTACACAAAGCAACTAGTATGATAAAGGCATCCACATCTTCTTTAGATAACACAGAAGAACAGGCAGTCCTGGACTGACTTTTCAAAGGAGAACCGATGGAATCTGAGGTCAGACATGTAAAGATATCCCTAGAACAATATGGAAATGGATATGATTTCCTCACACAAATGGGTTACAAAGGAAAGAGACCTCTAAATGACACAGGATGAGGGCTCATTGAACCTATTCCCGTAGAGTTCCAAAATACCAGAGATAAAACAAGACTTGGTTTTAATACTAAAACTAATAAACCCACTCCAATAGAGAGTCCACAATCAGATAAAGGGAGTGATGAAATAGATGAAATAGAGCAATGGTCCTATGAAATATTGTTACATGTTGGAACAAAAGACCCCAACTACCAAGGAGAACACTAAGTACCTAGCGTTGAGGTACCATAGGATCTTCACACTCCTTTACTAGCACAACCTCCCATTCAAGAGGTAGGAGACACCATAGCAATAATCACTCAAGAGATACCCCGGCCACAAAATCTACATCATAACTAGGGGAAATTAGTCACAATTTCACATGTCCTTGATCTACCCCACTTTGATCTACATGCTGCTAACTGAGTACATCAAATAACCATCACTGAGTACTTAAACAGATCTGATGATGATGTCATAGACTCTCATGACTATGAATGGTATCGTCTATCTATCACCTCTGAAGATATTGGAATAGATACAATTGACATGTTTGCAGCTCCCTTAGCTCCTAGCAAATGATCTGACACTCCTCTCAATGATACTGATCCTCCTGAAGTAGAAGAAGAGTTCCTTCTCGCAATCATTGATGGAGACACAGGTGAATACATAAGTCTGGAAGAATTTCATAGGCCACAAGCAAGAAACCTCCATTTACAAAGAGATGATGATGAGATTTCTACTGACGAGTCGCTAGAGTTTGGTCCACATATGACTAAAAATGACCCTTTTAATGATGATCTCACTCTTATTGATCTAAATATCAAAGAAATTAACTTAATAGATCATGTCATGTCGGTTAATGGTCTTGATGCTAACATGATGTTGTCCTTCCTAGAATCTGATTCTCTAAAATTGGTACTTCCAGACCTAATTGATTGGACTAAAACAAATCCTATTTCTATCCTCAACTTTTCCAATGACCACTCCCTAGATTTTTACCTCAATGCTTGTGAACCTTACCCTTCTTCCACCAATGCAAGGAGCGAGCACATGTCACGGGAGGATATCAGGTTTCTTAGTCAAAAACTAAAAAATAAAATGAAGAAGTGGACTGATGGTGAAAACTACTCTATGGCAGTATCAGATCCCAAAATAGTAAAGGAAAAAGATGTATCCAATGGTGAAAACCTCTTCGAGGTGCCAAAGGATGAGACTCTTGATATCCTCCTGGAACACTTTCAGAAAAGATCTTCGGTATTGATTGAACCAACATAGCCAGTAAACTTGGGCACTATTGAAAATCCTCAAATAGTTCATCTAGCACAATCTTTTTCAGAAGAAGAGAAGGTACAATTCACAGAGTTCCTGAAAGAGAAGAAGATTAATTTTTCATGGTCTTATACTGATATGCCAGGGCTAGATCCTAATCTCATCATGCACCACTTGTCTATAGCTCCTGGGATCAAGCCCGTAAAAAAAAAACTTAGAAAAATGCATCCTCATGTTGCATTATTCACTAGTACATTTGACCTCATTTTTCTACCAAAATTATCGACCATTAATTAAAAAGGTTTAGGTTGGTCAGATTATAGAAGGAAAAAATTGTTTTTTTTAATCCATGCCCGTGTTGGTCGATATTTTGACCAATACCATGTCGGTCGAAATATCGACAAACACGGGCATATAACTTAAAAAAAAGATTTCAATTCTCATTTCATTTTTTAGGGCAAATTATATGAAGTGTTGCAGCGTGTGAAGGAGGACTGCAGTGCATGAAGGATTTCCATCTTCTAAGCTACACACCAAGGGATATAGGAATGAAGCTTATTCCAGTTTGTGAAGAGCCAAACCCTACGCTAGTAGGATATCCAGCACCCAAGGTTAATAGCATATTCCATATTTTTATGTTATCAGCACGTTAATGAATAGAGGGATTTAATAACCCTGTTAATCTATTTGGCATATGTGGCTATAAGATTCATTATGTATCTACAGCATTGGGTATGTGGTTGAACAGTCTGTATGTTGTATGTTATGAAACTAGTAGAAGCATTAATGTCTCATTTTAAATCCCTTCAATGCATTCACAGTTAGCTACCATTTAATTAACTAGTCTTCATCTTACACAGTCAGTGTGGAATAAAAAATACCTTTGACTGTTGTTGTCACATGATTAAATCCATTTGATTTTGTTTATCTAGTTTTGTTTTAAATTTACTTGGACTCTATCAGACCAGGATTCAAAACCCATTATCCTCGGCTCTAATATGAAGTCCGGCCCTAACTTGTAATTTTTCCATGAGATTTCCAATGTCATGGGTTGAAAGACAAGTTAGGCTAATGTTTGTGCATATACCAAACACTCAGAACCGTGTAGAGTGTTAAAGTTGCTTCTTGGTTGATGCCCTAGTTGGTATATGCAGTGAATGAAACAAAGAAATGTTGAAGCAATATAATAACTGGATATGTTCCATGCATATCCATCTCTTTGAAAGACAATAT
>MU228105.1:456096-471796 GCA_018584345.1 Thuja plicata
AGGAATTTGGGCAAACATAGTTCATTTATCCCAGCATTTCAATTTTTTAATCAAATTTAAACATAGTTCATTTATGGGATTTTTCTTGGGAAGCTAATTGCTCACTACTTACAGGTGAGCACCTGTAGGTAGTAGCTGACAATTTACAGGTGCTCACCTATAAGTAGTGAGCAATTAGCTTCCCAAGGAAAAGCCCATAAATGAACTATGTTTAAATTTGATCAAAAAAATTGAAATGCTGGGATAAATGAACTTATGTTTGCCTAAATTACTATTTATGGTCTCCCTATTTTGAAAAAGTTCATAATTATGCACAAACTTTTCCCAGCCTTGCTAAAATTCCAGTTCTACTTTATCTATTCAAGACCATAATTGTACATTGAATTTCTATCCATCTGGGTCTTGTAAGACTATATATTATACACAGTTGCACGTGCATTCTCGATTTAGAGTGGGAAAATCTTATTTTGGATGCGAGGGAGAGAAGCCAAAAACATAAAGAACATGCACATAAACATGATAGCTGGGAAACATAAATGTAGATATCACAACAACTGAGAAACATAAATGTAGATATCATAGTCACAATTGTTTGGAGACACAACATAATTGAGTGGTATACCCATAATTATGTTGTGGTATACCACTCAATTATGTTGTGTCTCCAAAGAATTGTGATCATGATGCCTACATTTATGTTTCTCATTTGTTGTGTCCTAGGATCCCTTATGACCCTTTATGATCTCTAAGAATACATCTTAGAGATCTTAAAGTATCGTAAAGGGTCATAAGAGTGTCCTAGGAGGGGCTAGATGAGCTTCCACCTTAATGTGGTTGGCCTTGTTAAGTAGAGAATATTAAAGTATTCTCAAAACCAAGTGAAGCTCAACTAACGGGCATAACTTAATCAATGCACAGGCTGTCAAAATTTTGACACAAGGCACTTAGCATATCGATGTCGATGCTATACATTCGATGACATTATCAACCATTATTTGTCACCATTTTGATGTGCATGACACTTAGCTTTTCAACGCTGATGCTATACTCTCGATGCCTTAATCAACCATTGTTCATCGACATTTTGACACATGACACTTACATTTTTGATGCTGACGCTATACTCTTGACACCTTAATCGATCAGAGTTCGTTGACATTTAGACTGACGTTGGTCGCCTTGATGGAAAGTAGGGTCCAAGCTAGACCAAACATTTCAACACATTTTACGTCGATAAATTCACCCTATTTGTGTTGAAATACTGACGACAGTTTAGTGTGACGTAAACTCGACGAAAAAAGACCGACGATAATAGTGGTCATTTTATAGACCAATTGATGTCTAAACTTTGACAAATCATCATCGAAAATATGGCTAAAATTTACTAAATATGCAATCTCATTTCTCCATTGGATAACTGCTACCATTGGACAAACAACAAGTGTGGTTTTAATTTGAGGTAGAACCTTAGATTTTCTACTAGACCCCACTTCAATGTTTGACACCTTAGATGAGTTCACAGTAAGAGGTGCCTTCAGTCGCAGGTCACGATTACATAGAAAAAGGGATATTGCCTGAGTTGTTTTTTGCATTCCCAATTCATCTGCAGCAAGCATGCCACCTTTAAATTTATATTATTCTTACTTTAGACTCCAAGCTAGCCACTCCTTTTAGAAAGGTAATAATGGCATTGACATCTCAAGAGGTGGTTCCTTCTCATCCATGGGACCCTTCTTTTGAGAAAATGCATCTAAGTCAAGCTCCCCATCATGTGCCCAGGATTCCTAGTCTTCAAGGCCTTCCTCCCAAACCTACCAATTCAAATCATCAGCAATGCCATCTTCTAAATGTCACATTTTTGGTCGCATTTTTTTTAACCAAAAGTTAGTATTGGTCGACTTTTTGACCCAGACACATTAGTATGTTTGATGAGAATGCTATGCATTTGATGGAGATTTCGATGAACTTTGGTGGATATCTCTACTAACCAATGGTATCATTTTTGACCTTTATATTAGTTGGTTCAATGAGAATGCTATGCATTCAATGACTATTTTGACAAATGTTGGTGGATATTTCTACTGGCTAATGGTCTCAATTTCAACCTTTATATTAGTGAGTTCGACGAGAACACTATGCATTCGACAGCCATTTCGACGAACGTTGGTGGATATTTCTACTGGCTAATGGTCTCAATTTCAACCTTTACATTAGTATATTCGACGTGAATGCTATGCATTCAATGACTTATTCTTCCAATACCAAGGGATTGATTCAATGGATAATTCAACCACTGGTACGGTCAAAATTTTGACTATATGTTCTATCGTCTCTTAATTGACGCAAAAAGAGCGACAATAGTTTTGGTCACCTGTTTGAACAATTCGTGTAGAAAATTCAACTATTTCTCATAAAAAAATAGGGTGAAATTTACTAGTGATTGGTAAAAGCAAAGCTTGAAAAGTTGTTGAAAGCTAGATTTATTCGAGTCATTGCCTATGTAGGGTGGATCTCTAATGTGGTTCCTATTTCTAAGTCTAATAAATCTATCAGGATTTGTACGGACTTCAGAGACCTAAACAAAGCATGTCTGAAAGATGACTCCCTCTACCAAATATTGACATGATCATAGATCTTACATCAGGCTTTCAGATGTATTCATTAATAGATGGATTCTTGGGCTATAATCAAATCAAGATTGCCCCTGAGGATCAAGAGAAAAACGCATTCACATGTGCATGGGGCACCTTTTGCTGGAATGTCATGCCTTTCAGGTTAAAGAATGCCGGTGCAACATATCAAAGAGCCATGACAACAATATTCCATGATATGATGCACAAGAACATGGAGGACTATGTAGATGACACATTGGCTAAATCCAAGGAAAGAGGTACTCACATTGCTAACCTAAGAAAGATATTGGATCAAATGGAATAGTTCCAACTTAGCCTCAACCCAAAGAAATGTGCCTTTGGGGTCCAATCAAGAAAGCTCATAGGATTCATAGTATCCACAAAGGGAATCGAGGTAGATCCTACAAAGGTAAAGGCTATTCTAGAGATGGCTCCTCCATGTAAAATTAGTCAAATGAGGATGCTACAAGGGAGACTCTAGTCTATCAGGAGATTCATGTCCCAACTTGTAGATAGGGCATAACCCTTTACTAAACTACTACATAAGGGGGTTACCTTCAAATGGGATGAACATTGTGAAGCAAACTTTAGAGAATTGAAGGGGTACCTGGCTACCCCACCTATCCTTATGGCGCCTATTCATGGAAAAATCTTACTCCTATACATTTAAGATACAACTACATCCCTAGGAGTATTTCTAGCACAAGAAGATGAAACAAAGAAAGAACGAGCTATCTACTACATTAGTAGAACACTAGTCACTTATGAGCTCAATTATAGCATTATTGAAAAAGCATGCTTAGCAGTCATCTTTGCATCATAAAAATTGAGACGCTACATGCTCTCTCATATAGTAAAGCTCATTGCTAAGATTGTTCCTCTAAAGTATCTACTGAGCAGAACAACATTAATAGGATGTTTGGAAAAATGGGTCCTAATTCTAAGTGAGTTTGACATTGAATATGTAGAAAAGATAGGTATCAAAGGACAGGTACTTGCAGATCAATTGGCTGATTCACCACTCCAGGATGATGAACCTTTACTAATTGAATTCCCTAATGAAACAATCATGCATCTCACTAAATATCCCTGGAAGATTTACTTTGACGGTTCATTCACTCAACGAGGATCTAGAGCAGGGGTCGTCTTCATAACTCCACAAGGATACAAGATACCCAAATCTTACGAATCGATATTTCCACGCACTAACAATATCTTAGAATATGAAGCATTGATCAATGGCCTCAAGCTAGCTATGGAATGGAAGATCATAGAGTTACACATGTATGGTAACTCCCAACTAATTATCAATCAAGTCAATGGGGAGTATCAAACAAAAGATGAAAAGTTGATGCCCTACAAGTAACTAGTTGATGATCTAAAGAAGTACTTTGTCTTTGTCACCTTCCAATAGATACCAAGATCAAAGAACAAAGCTATGGATGCTATGGCTACCTTGGCATCCATGTTACAACTAGAGGAGCATCAATTCAACTATGACTTCTTGGTGGAAGAAATATCCTATCCTGCCTTTGATACCCCTAAATACCAGGTAATATGTACCTTGAATACCCCAGATCAATCTCAATATGCCAGCATCATTGCTTACCTTTCTGACCAAACCATTCTCGCCAATCTATCCAGAAATATGAAAAGATCCCTAATTAGGACAACATCACATTACGTCCTCATAACTAACAACCTATATCGACGTGGTCTCAATGACACACTTCTTCAGTGTTTAGAACTCAAAGAGTCTGATCTAGCATTAAAAGATGTCCATGAAGGTGTATGTGGATCACACTCGAATGACTTTTCATTAGCTAAGAAAGTACTCAGAGTAGGCTATTACTGGCCTACGATGGAGAGAGATGCTATTCATTTTTCAAAATCATGTCTTAAATACTAGACACATGGAAACCTTATCCATGCTCCTGCCAGAGAACTCATACCTTTCATAACACATTGGCCATTTTAGCAATGGGCCTTTGACTTGGTTGGACAAATATATCTGAACTCTTCAAATGGACACAAGTTTATCATTATGGCCACTGAGTATTTCACGAAGTGGGTCAAATTCGTGCTGCTAATCAAAGCCACTGGCAAACAGGTGGCTATGTTCACTCTGAACTACATTATTTGTAGATATGGGATACCCTCTTTAATTGTAACAGACAAAGGGGGCCAATTTAAAAATCAAGACATTGATGACCTTTGTGAACAGTTCCATATTATTCAACATTGCTCCTCAATCTATTATCCTCAAGGTAATGGATAGGCTGAGGCATCAAACAAGAAAATTCTCAAGATTCTACATAGAACTATAAGCAAGTCTGGCAGAGACTGGCATCTACAACTGAACCCGACACTATGGGCCTAAAAAAAAAGAATAAGAACACCAACTAGAGCCACACCATTTGATCTAGTCTATGGCGCTGAAGCAGTGCTACCCATTGAGGTTGAAATCCCATCTTTGCGGATATGTTTACAAGGTCTTGTTACCAATGAACAATATTCCATAGATAGGGTAAATTCTCTGAACTTGCTAGATGAATGCCGACAATAAGCATTTGATCACCTCAAGGTATATCAAGCATGTATGTCCAAAGGTTACAATAAAAAGGTCAAACCACACAAATTTAAAGTAGGAGATCTCATCCTCAAGGAGAATCCTAAGAGCCAGCCTAACAAGAAGCAGAAAGGAAAGTTTGAACCTAATTGGCTGGGACCTTATGTTATCACTGCTACTTTTGGGACTGGAGCTTATCAGTTAGCTACACCTGAGGGAGACATTCTTCTAGATCCTATCAACACCCTACATTTGAAGCGGTTCTATGCTTAATGATTCGGCTAGCAGAGCCTATATAGCCAATAGTTTTTAAAAAATACCAAAAACATTCAAAAAATTCATCCTGAAGAAATCCAAAAATAGTGGAAAAGATCCTACAAAAAGGGTATCCTTGGTGAAAACCTGGCAAACAGGCTCCTTGATACTACAACAACATTCAAAAAAGCAAAAATAGCAAAAAAATTGAAAAAGAGAAAAAGTGCCTTGATGAGCACCTGGTAAAATAGGCATCTTGGTAGCAAAAAAAAGAGAAAAAGAAAGGAAAAGATCTTTTCAAGTGGCGAAAACTTGGCATTCAAGAGTCACTTGTGTTCTGCACTCCATCTATCAATGCACTACTGGCACAAAGCCTTCATGATTTTTCCTGTGCTTATACATTGACTTCATCTTCCTAAATGACTATCTTATCCTCACTGGAGATTTGTCTATCTTTACGTCTTAGGAAAAAGTCATTTTGCATTGGGGGAATATTTGTTGGCATGGTAGGTTGCAGTTGCTAGGTCTCTCTAGGGTGGTTCACCTCATGAACACAATGTTTCTTGATACATGCAAAATGAATGTCACTTTCCAAAACAAGGGTGTCTTTTCAAACATCACATATCTAGACATGACATTTACATTCACAGCGTTCCTACAAGGCTATATTGGATCACAAAAATGAACAGATTATCCTATCAATACACAGACATGGAACACCATATTGCTTGTATTCCAATTTTTTGATTGATGAATCTCTATTGTGTTTGACAGATGAATAAACAAGTACTACTTAAACACATAGTTTGCTATTGGTTTGATTATGATTCTTTTATGTCCTGATGATGTTTTCAACTAGGGGCATCTAAGTAATTATAAGTTTTATTTGAATGATTCTCAATTCATAATTTATTATGTCTTCTTAGTTGCTCAATGATGTCTGCACAAAGACAAAGAGTCACAAGGATAGGGGGCATAATGTTTTCTTGATTTTCTGCATATGGTGATTATTTCAGATGATCCTATAAATTTCACCTAACTTGTTTATGGTAAGAGCTACCACTATGAGTGGATAGCCACATATATCTCAATCTTTGTTATGTGTAAACTATGGTGAGGTTGAAACAATTTCCTTGTTTGTTTTCTGATCCAGATTCTCACTAAGGCATATGAATCATAATGTACCCAAGGATATGAATTTTCAAGGTCATTGCGGGTCCAATATCTTTCCTTAATTAGAATGTGGTATATTAAAAGGAAGGTGACTATTTTTATCCTAGCTTCTATGCCTTGATGCCTAAGTCCATTTCTGACATTTCAATAAAACATAGTATTCATACTTTCATAATATCAGTGGGTATTAGTGATGGTTGTACTATCCAATGGTATCCATTTCAAAAGTACCCAATGATGATAAAAATGTTGCAATATTTTCTAATCAGTGACAAAGTCCTAAGAGTCTGCATATAGCTGCATTTAGAGCTTGCATGGTGTATTTATAACAAAAATAACAGCTTAAGGAATTTTTTCCTCAAAAATGATTTCTATCTTCTTCTAACAATCAAGTTAATTACATCATCCATATTACTGATATCAAATATCATTGCACATCCATTAAATACATTTTGCATTCATTGAAAAGGAAGAAACAGGAAAATACAAAAATAAAGCATCCATGTATTGCATTTTTACTTTTTCATCCTAAAGTGCATCCATACATCTATTTGGCATAACCAAAAAATCAAAAGAAATGTACATTTGAATTTTCACATAAGTATCATTTAAAACATATTTATATCAATAATGACTTATCATATCCAATCATAAAATGATGTTATCATCTAAAAACTAACTCATCAAGAGACCAAGATATCATCACATGTGCAAAGATACATTTATCACATCTATGAAATCAAAAAGAGCTCATGAAACATGTCAGAATTAGGAAGCTGCATCAGATATATATATATATATATATATTATCATAACATGGTATAGATCAAAATATGGAACAATATACATAAAGGGTATCAGTGTATCAGTGAGCTAAAGAATCAGATATACATGTATGAATATCATCTACAAAAATAGATCTCAGAAGGATCCAGATATACAAAAGAGAGGATCTCAGTAGGATTCAGATATACAAAAATAATATCAAGATATACATGTCATAAAGATGGTACAAAATGTCAACTCTATCCCGTCCCCTCTCCCTGATCAGGAGGAGGAGGAGGAGGTGGTACAAAAGGAGCTACTGGAGAAGACCTGCATACATATAAACATATGGATGCTCGGGAGCCCTTTGTCTGTCTATAATCGGCCATGTCACAGGGATGTGCTCCCAGGCCCAGATTTGAAGGATAAGAATGCCTACAGTCATGCTCTGAGTATAGTTCTATACTATCTCATGAAGCTCTTTATACATATGGGCTAGGATACAACTGCCCCAAGAAAATCTCCGATGGTGGGTCACCATCTACTCTATCATATCTACCCAGCCGACCATGAATCCATGCTAGCCCCTATCAGGCATCAGGATACCACCTACTAGACCTACTAAATAAAATGATAAATGATCATAATGATTGACCATGTAATCCCATGACAGATATCTCCGATCTATGGTATCATCCTAGAAATATCTCCACACAACACCAATCACCACGGCTGCCGTCGACTCAAAACATACCTCATGTCCAATCATTAGTACCCAAAGTATCCTCCAGACGTCCTCTAGGGTCACTATAATCTCTCGAGTTGATAAATAAAAGGTGTTGTGCTCTGAGTGCCATCTCTGGGCCAGAGCAGTCAATAACCCATGGTTTACCCCGATCTCGGGTAAACCAATCAACGATCGCAATCCACATCAGATCAAGGTAGTCTGCTCCTCATCTGACAACCATCCAGACAATGCAAGTATGTGAGTAGGGTAAGTGCCGCGAAATGCGACTACCTCAAACTAGGCCTGTTTTAGAAAAAAACAACAATACATCAGTATCCTATCTATAACAAAGGGGTAGATTCCTAATCAGCTAAGTGATTCCAAGTTTGCAGGATGCAAATAGATTGAAATTCTAAGTCTCCTAACCAGAAATGATTCTAAAATAGAAGGGTGCAATCTATTTTAATGGATGCGATCTTAGAAATATAGGATGTGACTGAGTTTACAAGACGGGATCCCTAAAATATGGGATGCGATCCTAAATTCCAGGTGCGACCTTGAGCAAACAGGGTGCGACGCACTTATGGGTTTTTACTAAAACCAAGACAAAAGCAATGAAAACAAATGCGATCTGGGAAATATCGGTTGTGACACAGCAATCTGGAAAAACTGGATGCAATCCAGGAAAAACTGGATGCGACTTGGGATTCACAGGTTGTGATCCGGAATCCCAGATATGACTCAAAATTATAAGGGCCATAAAAGCCACAAAAATGCATCAAATTGAAATTTGCAAAATTCATAGGGTAGTTTGTCGAGCACTTACCAGTGGTGGGTAGTCGCCTGGGTGCTGATGTCATCAGCTCATCTCGAAATGGTGCTTCCTCACGGGGACTACCATCTTCTCTATAGTGCTCTCTAAATTACTATGGCTGAAAGTGAAAATGAATAGTGAAATGGTAATTTTTAGGCTTATATTGGTCTTTTAAGACATTTAGGAGTTCTGAAACTCGTCCTAGATAAGTACAACTACATTTGTATTCTCTTTCTGATCAATCAGGAACCAAATCGAAGGTGCACAAGGTGTTTTCAGTAGCACAGTCCCATTTTTATGACAATTTCAAAAATAGCAGATTTGCTTTATTTATTTCAAACATCGATCAAAATTGCACATTTTATCATGAATCTTGGTCTAACATCATTTTATCAGTCTCATTACTCATATTTTCACGTAATTAACTTGATAATTGTGTGGTTATTGTTAAACACACCTTCTTTTTCACTTGTTCTCTTCCATTCTTTCTTGTCCTAACCACTTCCTGCAAGTGTTACGTTCTTTCAAACTGAGGGATTTTATTCATTTCCTTCAATTTCGTTCCTGAGGGGGCATGATCACACTATCATCAATTAAATTTTTACTTGAAACAACATTAAAAATGACTTCATTATCAAACAAACTAGGGGCATAATAGTTTCCTTGACTAAAGTCAGAACTGTGGGATAGAAAGCTTTGGTTCACATGAGTTGGATATCTTATGTTTCCTCATTTTAAAATATTTTTACTAAGCTCCTGGTTACTTCATACTAGCTTTTTGGATGACAACCAAGTTCAGAATCAGTATTATAAAGTTTTGGACAACAACCAAGTTCAAAATTGATATCTTTAAAATATTTTATTGATTTTTGGACGACAATCAAGTTCAAAAACAATTTTATTAGTTTTTTTCGATCAAGTGTGAGACTGATCTCATCAACATTTCATTCGACAACCAAGAACAAAATTCTCAATCTTTTTGAAGTCAAAATCAAAAACTTTCTTTGAATCAATATGTTGTTCACACATCAATTCAAAGAGGGGCAAATGTAACCACCTAAATTTGGTTTGTTCCAACTATGGACCCTATTTTCCCTAGGTGTGATCATACCCTTGATTATGTCCAAATGACCCTGTTACTGCTTGGCATAATTCTTCAAATCAATTTAATATCCTAGGTGATTTTTATCACTAATTTATATTAACTATTATAGCCATACAATTCAAATCAATTCAAACCATTTAAATCTTATCAAAATCAAATATGGCTATAGTATTTAATTGTAAAGGAATTAAATAAATCCCTAAATAAATTACTCACTTGCAAAATAACCCTTTCCCCTAGCCTATTTAATTTAATTAAAATGGCTATAGTCCCCTAATTATTAAAAAGCAATTAAATTGTTTAAATAATTAATTTCTACATTTTTAAATGAATTAAATAACTTTAATTCATTTAATTAATATTCCCTTAAACCCCAACCTAACCTATCTCAACCACTTCTACCTTGGGTTCTAACCCTTCTCAACCCATTCACCCTTGCTAATCTAATCCTAATCCTAATTCTACCCTAACCCACCTCCTAATGTTGTCACATTCCATTAAGGAATGATTAACAAATCAACCCACTTGAGATAGTCCACTTTCTCAAGCTTGAATTTCCTAAGGGACCAACTTGCCAAGTTGAACCTTAACCCCTCCCCTTGCCTCTTCAAGGCTTTCATTAATGCCTTATTAATGAAGATGCCTTAAGCCTATGTCTCCTCCATGTCTTATTAGTTCTCAAGGGATTAATGGCTCTTACACCACCATTAATGAGTCCCTCAACTCATTAATAAGCCTTGTCTCCCCTCTTTCTCTCATTCTTTTATAAATAGAAGCCATTTTTGAGAGCAAATGAGCCTTCATCCAATATTGTAAATGCATTGTTATGTTGTTAGATTAAAGTTAGAACTCATATTTCACTTCATAATTCATGATTTTACATTATTATTATCTTCATTCTTAGAGCTAGAATACATGTTTTCTCATCATTTAGCTTGTTTTAAACTAAAATCCTTCATGCTAGGTCGTATATGTCATTGATGGTAGCATAATCTGAGGGCTATTATGCTACTAATCACACTCTTTTTAGTTAGAAGGTAATAGGTCGGTATTCGTTGGTTTTACACTTATCTAGCCTTTTTGAGCTAATGCAATGATCTATTGAGATGTTGTGTCTTTCTTATCAGGTACAAAATATACACACACATTTATTTTGTGATATACACATACATTTTTGGAACCACCTGAATTTGGTCTATTCCAACTATGGACCCTATTTTCCCTAAGTGTGATATACACATACACATACACATACATTTTTGTAACCACCTGAATTTGGTCTGTTCCAACTATGGACCCTATTTTTCCTAAGTGTGATCATACCCTTGATTATGTCCAAACGACCCTATTACTGCTTGGCATAATTGTTCAAGTCAATTTAATATCCTAGGTGATTTTTATCACTAATTTATATTAACTATTATAGCCATACAATTCAAATCAATTCAAACCATTTAAATCATATCAAAATCAAATATGGCTATAATATTTAATTATAAATAAATTAAATAAATCCCTAAATCAATTACTCACTTGCAAAATAACCCATTCCCCTAGCCTATTTAATTTAATTAAAATGGCTATAGTCCCCTAATTATTAAAAAATAATTAAATTGTTTAAATAATTAAATTCCTATATTTTTGAATGAATTAATTAAATTTAATTCATTTAATTAATATTCTCCTAAACCCCAACCTAACCTATCTCAACCACTTCTACCCTGGGTTCTAACCCTTCTCAACCCATTCACCCTTGCTAATCTAATCTTAATCCTAATTCTACCCTAACCCACCTCCTTTGACTTGGTTGGAAAAATATATTGGTTGGACAAATATATTTGTCCTATTGGTCTGTTCCAACTATGGACCCTATTTGCCCTAAGTGTGATCATACCCTCGATTATGTCCAAACGACCCTATTACTGCTTGGCATAATTCTTCAAATCAATTTAATATCCTAGGTGATTTTTATCAATAATCTGAGGGCTATTATTCATTTAAAAATATAGGAATTAATTATTTAAACAATTTAATTGCTTTTTAATAATTAGGGGACTATAGCTATTTTAATTAGAATATACACAATAATACACAAAAATGATCCTAGGTGAGGGCTATTAATATCCTAGGTGATTTTTATCACTAATCAATTTAATATCCTAGGTGATTTTTATCACTAATCTGAGGGCTATTTTTATCAGAATATACACAAAAATGATCTATGGGCCTTTGACTTGGTTGGAAAAATATATCCCAACTCTTCAAATGGACACAAGTTTATCATGAGGGCCACTGAGTATTTCATGAAGTGGGTTGAAGCCGTGCCGCTAATCAAAGCCAATGGCAAACAGGTGGCTATGTTCATTTTGAACTACATTATTTATAGATATGGGATACCCTCTTCAATTGTAATAGACAATGGGGGGCAATTTAAAAATCAAGACATTGATGACCTTTGTGAACAGTTCCATATCACTCAACGCTGCTCCTCAATCTATTACCCTCAAGGTAATGGACAGGCTAAGGCATCCAACAAGAATATACTCAAGATTTTACACAGAACTGTAAGTAAGTCTGGTATCTACAACTAAATCTTGCACTATGGGTCTACAGAACAAGCATAAGAACACCAACTAGAGCCATACCATTTTCTCTAGTCTATGGTGCTGAAGCAGTGCTACCCATTGAGGTTGAAATCCCATCTTTGCAGATATCTTTACAAGGACTAGTTACTGATGAGAAGTACCACATAGATAGGGTGAATTATTTAGACCTACTAGATGAGCACTGACAACAAGCGTTCAATCATCTCAAGGTATATCAAGCACGTATGTCCTAAGGTTAAAATAAAAAGGTCAAACCATGCAAATTTGAAGTAGGAGATCTCATCCTCAAGGAGAATCCTAAGAACCAGCCTAACAAGGAGAAAAAAGGAAAGTTTGAACCTAACTGTCTAGGACCTTATGTTATCACTGCTACTTTTGGGACTGGAGGTTATCAGTTAGCTACACCTAAGGGAGACGTTCTTCTAGATCCTATCAACACCCTACATTTGAAGTGGTTCTAGGCTTAATGATTCAGCTAGCAGAGCCTGTACAACCAATAGTTCTTGCAAAATACCAAAAACATTTAGAAAATTGATCCTGAAGAAATCCAAAAATAGTGGAAAAGATCCTACAAAAAGGGTATCCTTGGTGAAAACCTGGTAAACAGGCACCTTGATACTACAAAAATATTCAAAAAAGAAAAAATAGCAAAAAAAAAAAATGGAAAAAGAGAAAAGTGCCTTGATGAGCACCTGGTAAAATAGGCATCTTGGTAGAAAAAAGAAAAAGAAAGAAAAAGGTCTTGCCAAGTGGTGAAAACCTGGCAATCAGGCATCACTTGTGTCCTATGCTCCATCTATCAATGCACTACTGATACTAAATCTTCATAATTTTTCCTGTGCTCATATGCTGACTTCATTCTTCCTAAATGACTATCTTATTCTCGCTTGAAATTTGTCTATCATTTACATCTTAGGAATAGGTCATTCTGTACTAGAGGAATCTTTGTTAGCATGGTAGGTTGTGGTTGCTAGGTTTCTCTAGGATGGTTTGTCTCGCAAACACAATGTTTCTTGATACATGCAAAACAATGTCACTTTCCCAAAACAAGGGTGTCTTTCCAAAACATCAGACATGACATTTACATTAACAGAGTTCCTATAGGGCTATATTGGATTGCAAACATGAATGAATTATCCTATCAATGCATAGACATAGAACACCATATTGCTTGTATTAAAATTTTCTAATTGATGAATCTTTACTGTGTTTGACAGCTGAATGAACAAGTACTACTTAAACACAATTTTCTTTTGGTATGATTATGGTTCTTTTATGTCATGATGATGTTTTCAACCAGGGGCATCTAAGTAATTATAAATTTTATTTGACTGATTCTCAATTGATAATTTATTATGTCTTCTTAGATTCTCAATGACTTCTGCGCAAAGACAAAGAGTCACAAGGATAGGGGGCATAATGTTTTCTTGAATTTCTGTGTATGGTGATTATTCCAAATGATCCTATAAATTTCACCTAACTTGGATGTTTATGGTAAGAGCTGCCACTATGTGTGGATGGCCGCATATATCTCAATCTTTGTTATGTGTAAACTACGGTGAGGTTGACATAATTTCCTTGTTTTCTTTCTGATCCAGATTCTCACTAAGGTATACAAATTATAATGTACCCAAGGATATGAATTTTCAAGGTCATTGCGGGTCCAATATCTTGCCTTAATCAGAATCTGGTATATCAAAAGGAAGGTGACTATTTTTATCCTGGCTTCTATGCCTTGATGCCTATGTCTATTTCTGACATTTCAATAAAACATAGTATTCATACTTTCATAATATCAGTGGGTATTAGTGATGGTTGTACTATCAGGTGATATCCATTCCGAAAGAGTGCCCAATGATGATAAAAAGCTATACCTTTGCATATGAGTGACAAGTCCTAAGAGTCTGCATATAGCTACATTTAGAGATTGCATGATACATTTGTAAAGGAAGTAAATGTATAAAGAATTTTTGTGCTAAAAAATACTTTCTATCTTCTTCTAAAAAATCCAAGTTAATTACATCATCTGTATTACTGATATCAATGGTTCCCAAAATCTCTGATCTATTAGGAACAAAATCAAACTCACATTTTAAATGTGATTAACTTGATACCAGTGTGTTTACTCTTAAACACACCCCCATTTCTTCACTTCTTCTACTTTATTCTTTCTTGTCCTACCCTCTTCCTGCAAGTGATACATTCTTTCAACTAAGGGATTTTATTCTTTTCCTTTGATTTTTTTCCCAAGGGGGAATGAGCACACTATCATCAATTAATTTTTTTCTCAAAACAAAATCAAAATGACTTTGTTATCAAACAAACTAGGGGCATAACCGTTTCCTTGACTAAATTCAGAACTATGGGATAAAAAGCTTTGGTTCTCATGAGCTGGATATCTTATGTTTCCTCATTTTAAAATATTTTTATTAAGCTCCTGGCAGCTTCATACTGGCTTTTTGGACGACAACCAAGTTCAAAATTAGTATTATCAATTTTTGGATGACAACCAAGTTAAAAATTGATATCTTTAAAATCTTTTATTGATTGTGGATGACAACCAAGTTCAAAATAAATTTTATTAGTTTTGTTTGATCAAGTGCGAGATCGATCTCATCAACATTTCATTCGAAAACCAAGAAAGGAATTCTCAATCTTTCTGAAGTCAAAATCAAAAACTTCCTTTGAATCAATGCGTTGCTCGCACTTTGAGACCTTTGAATTTGGTCTGTTCCAACTATAGACCCTATTTTCCCTAAGTGTGATCATACCCTCGATTATGTCCAACCGACCCTGTTACTGCTTCGCCTAATTCTTTCAAATCAAATTAATGTCCTAGGTGATTTTTATCACTAATTTATATTAACTATTATAGCCATACAATTCAAATCAATTCAAAACTAATTAAATCAAATCAAATTCAAATATGGATATAGTATTTAATTATAAAGGAATTAAATAAATCCCTAAATCAATTACCCACTTGCAAATAACCCATTCCCCTAGCCTATTTAATTTAATTAAAATGGCTATAGTCCCCTAATTATTAAAAA
>MU228105.1:472447-486054 GCA_018584345.1 Thuja plicata
CTTCTTAGTTAGAAGGCAATAGGTCGATATTAGTTGGTTTTACATGCTTATCTAACCTTTTTGAGCTAATGTAATGATCTATTGAGGTGTTGTGTCTTTCTTATCAGGTACAAAATATACACACACAATACTCACTCTCCATTAGTCAAGATCCTCAACAATGTGTATACATCCTATGGCGTGATAGTCATCTCACCGAGGGGTAGATGGAAATTATTATGGTTAGAGTGGCATCGCTTTGTCATAGCTATCAATAGACCTCGGTTCAGCTAAAACCAAGGGAGATCAAGCAGAAAACTGAGACCACATGTCTCGATAGTACGTCTCTCAAGAGGAGTAAGCTCATCAACCAAATCAAAGATCCAAGACACTACACCCCATACTTGCAACTTACAATAATGTTCCTACATTTTAAAACAAAGTGAATTATATTAGTTTTTCTATTGGTGGATCATTCTAAGTCAATCAAACACATTAAATCTATCCTTGCTCTATTTTGAGCACATCAACCTATTGTTCCTAACCTCTAGATCTTGAGAAGGGATCAATTTGGCATCATTTTTAATCAATCTGATTGGCATATCAAACATTCATCGATATGATTTTTCTAATATCCTAAACACTAAGTGACATCATGGAAGTACATTTTCTAGCTTGGAAATTAATCACATCTTTTCAGATGTTCAATCGAAGGCAATTTGATCTATTTTCAGTTTTATCCATATTTTCTTGGAGGTGGCACTTTGCTAAGTGTACGTGGATTTTTAGCCCCGTGGCATTAAAATTTTCATACATGGCACTCTAATCATCGGAGGTGACTCTTTACATAACACGCGACCTTTTAAAGTCCTAGGCGGCCTTGAAATGATAGGGTTTCATAGGCGGTGCAAATGAATTGGGTTGCAATTTTAACCTAAGTCCTAGGCAGCTCTGGATTTCTCCAACATGGCTTTAAAACACGTGGAGGTGGCTTTTCACTACACTAGGCAGATCTTAAAGTTTCCTACGCAGTGTTTTGCAACAACTTATCTAAAAAGCATTAAAAACTTGCAATAAATGCTAATAAATGAGCAATAAATACACTATGAAGGTTGAAATCACTCACCAAAGGTCTATAGTTGGGAGGTCTCTGATAACAATGCACTCTCTTGAACTAATTCTCTCGAATGGGGACCACCATTGCTATCAATTATCACAGGATCAGAGAAAAAATCTCAATAGTAAAAGTGAAAATGAATAGTAAATTTTGGTTTTTCAACCTATTTAAGCTATTTTATCCTAATTTTTAAAGATTTTTGACCCAGTTGGACTACATTGCACATTTCTGCATACTGGGGCATCTTTTGACATCTTTTTCAGCATCATTGTTTATCATAAATGAAATCAGCTTGGATCTATTCATCATCAGTTTCATCAAAATTTTGGCATTCAAAACATCAAAATATTTTCATTTCTGAGGGGGCATCATCATATCATCAAACTAGAATTTTGCATCGCATTTTTCATAAAATCTGGGGCATTATAAATTGAAACTTTATCAGTGGGGCATTCTACATCAAGTTTCACATCAAGGTTTCACATAAGGGTTTCACATCAGATTTTCAAATCAATCAGGTTTTGCATCAGTCAATCAATCAGACATCAGTATCAAATTAATGATCAGGACATCAATTTTTCTTTGAATCAATGCGCTTCGCACATAAATTCAAAGAGGGTCATTTGTAGACACCTAAAAGTGACTAGGTGTCTCTTAATCATTGAAATCTACAAATCTCAGTCAATTTCCCTAAATCTCATCAAAATGCATCAAAATGGATTAAAATCATTCAAATGGACATTTATCAAGCAAATTGGAGAAAATTAATTAAAATCAAAGGATTAAATAATCATGAAGTCAAATAATCAAATTTAAGCCTAAGAGGGATCAATCAAATTATATAATTGGTTTTAATCAATTAATTGTATAGTTTTAAATCAAAAATTAAATCCAACGTATTCACCCTTACATGGCTAAATTAATTAAATGATTGAATTAAATAATTCTTAATTTCTTTCAACTCAAATTGATCAACCAATGAGAGTTGAGGATTTTTTCTTCTTGTCCCACCCTTTGTGGACAACCATTTAAATGGTCCCCCCATTTGAAACCATTTGAGGAATCAAACTAAACCAAGGATTAACCCATGGTTAATTCACTCTACCCCCTACCCTTGGGAATTTTCTATAAATACAAGCCATTTTCTATGCATTTCATATCCTAGAAATTCAAGTGCAAAGCATCCTTATTATAGGCAATTTGTGAGCAATTGAGAGCATAGTCAACATTTGCATAGAATTTTGATCATTTTGAGAAGCAATTGTTGATTTGAGAGCATGAATCATGAGCATTTGAGTTGAAAACACACACATCTTTTTGAGCATTTGAGCTAGATTAAGCATTTTATATCATTTTTTTCTCATTCTAGGATTGTCCTTAAGAGAGATTAAGGCTGAGAGATCTCTTAACAAAGCTTAGATAGGGAACCATGAGATGTCATTGATTTAATTGCAATTCTTAGATTAAAATTGTATTTTCTTCCATAAAATTGTTGTTATTGATTCTAATTTCATGAAGGTGTAATTTATCACACACATACTACACTTGTTAGAATGAGTATAAATGTTGACTTGAATATATAAAATCTATAATTGTTGATTACAGATCCATAAAATCTCTTAGAATTATAATATCACCTTAAGTGATTGATGAATACCTTTTCTCTTCTTGTCGGTAGCCTCTGTTTTGTTCTTGAAATTGACTTGATTCTTTTCTGTCCTTCTACATGAATTCTCTGTCTGGTCTCTAGTTTCTCTCCATGGCTACTATCTTCATTGAACAACAACTATTCTCAATGGATTGAGCACCTATTTATACAAGTATTTGACCTATCTTGGAATCATGTATTACAATGTTAACTCTTAGATCCAAGGTTTACAAATTGACCTTGATCTTTAGTTTGCATGTTTTAAATTAGTAAAACTAATTAAAACAATAATAAATACATTGCTTCCTCCACACATAATGGGTTTAAAAGTAAATCAAGAAGCTATAAATAACACTTCAGTGATTTATCTGACATGGAAAGTTAGATCCACTTTTTGTCGGATGTAACTGACTGTCGGTTCTTGGTCATCGGGTTGAACTTGAAGTCTGTCGATGTTCCTTTGTTTAAAATTTTTGTCGGGTTCCCTTTGTCTTTCAGGTTTCTTTCTGTGCTATTTCATCGAGTTGCACTATTGTAAATCGTCAGGTTTCCTTTAACCTTTTTGTCATCGGATAACACTTAACAATGTTTATCGGGTAACCTTAGTGTCGGGTGGTGCTGTGCCCTATTTGTCAGTGTGGAGTAAACCAATGGTGCAGATCATGTTTTTCTTTAAATATACTAATGGAAAAATATAATGCCTTCAATCTCCCCCTTTGACATTAGTATCAAAAATAGATATGTGCATAATACTAAAGTGTTTAGTATGTACACCATGTCTGCATCCTTTTCATCATATGACTCCCCCTAATTGTATGCATCAGTATAGTATAAGTATATGTACATGTATACTATACATTCTCTATTCTTTGCTATGTATGTATGTACTATACATACTATTTCCTCCTTTTGATTAAGGTGATTGAACATATCAATTTCCCCCTTTCTTTGATACTTATGAAAAAAATGTACAACTTACAATATGTCAAAATTGTGACAAGAATGTGTAACTTACAATGTGTCAAATATATTTGAGTGGGTTTCCTTGATATCTTTGAGCATTTTCTCCCATTTTTCTTTCAGTTGTTCTAGATCCATGTGCTATAGCTCTAGCCTCACGTGCATATCATAAATGTTGTCTAGGAAAGACATTTTTGGGGTGTTAATTAGTGTATTTTCCTGTGTCACATGTTGTTTCAGGAGTGTAAGTGTCAGTAAGAGCTTAGCTTGGAGCTCATTTACCTCATCTTTGTACTTCATCTCTGCAAACTGTATGTCTTGTCTCTGTGTCCTAGCCTGTGTCATTTGTTCATTGTGCAATTTAAGTGCTTCTTCAGTGTTGGTGAGACTTTGTGCACTGGACATAAGATCAACATCAATTTTCTCTATCTTGTCAGTATACTCCTAAGTGAGTTGATCTAAAGTGCACAATTTTTGTATTAAGGTAATAGCTTCTGATATGATTGGATCAATTGTACTTACCAATTCAGATAGCTTAATATTTTTCAATGCCACTTCCTGGCTTATTTTCTTGTCTAGCTTGAACTCATACTTTTGTTCAAGTCTCTCTTCCATAACCTTCTCAGCATCAATATTCTAAGATGTTATTGCATTTGTGAGTATTACCAATTGATCAAGCATTTGAGATTTTTTATCAATATCTATATCAGGTACAATTTGTTGAAGTATTCCTCTTGCTACTTTTAGTACCTTGGCCTCTTTTGTGGCTCTCTTCAATTTGTCTTGAATATATTTTCTCTCACAAAGCTTGGCATTATTTGTCAATGTAGTTGGATCCAATGTCCTTGGATCACAAACTGGAATCTCAATGACTACATCCACAATTACTGGATTCTTATTCCTTCCTTTCTTTTTCTTTGAGATTTGTGGGGATGCAGATGTATGAACTACCATAGCTAGTTCATTTTTTCTCTCTAAAGTGGTTGGTGAAGGCCTTATGGAAGATGCTTCTTGTGTTTTCTGATAGGGTGGCACCTATCAGTTTTGTGAAGATGTCTCTCCTTCAACCTTGGGTGTCTCTGCAGATTTTTCTTTTGATTATTTCTCCTTCTCATCTTGCTTTTCTTCTTCACCTTTTTATGTTTGTGTGTCCCCTTTTTCCTTTGGAGTTTCCTCCTTATTTTTATTAGTAGATGTATCTTTCTAATCATCATTTGTATCCTTCTCTGCAGTTGTATCTTTTTCTTCAGCATCACCCTTTTCCTCTAGTGTGCTTGTGTCCTGTCCTGCAGATCCATCACTACCCTCTAGAATATTTATTTCCTTCATTAGTATAGGCATATTTCTTTGAGTGGTTTCTTGAGATGTATTCAGAGTGGTGTCCTACTCATCAGTTTGATCTTTTGGAGCATTGACATCCTCATATTTTTGCACTTGGTCTACAAGGTCTAGTTCTTCGGAGTCTCTGATTGAAGTGTCCTGCACTTGTTCATCAGCAACATTAATAATTATACCATCGGATGTCTGTAACTCTTGCTGCTTTTGTTGATCCTTAAGTGTGATAAATATGAAATCATCTTTCTTCTATGGATCTTTGTCAGAGTCATAGTTAGTGATATCTTGGATGATATCATCCATGACTGTGTCTACATTTATAGGCTCATTATCACTTTCAGTATTGTCCAAAGCAATGTGCCAAGGAATTGCATTGTCTATCTCCTCCTCTCTATGAGGTGTGTTGGTCAGAACTAATTGATTCTCATCACTTGTTGACTTTGTTGGTAGATCTAGAAGTTGTCTCCATTTATTTTTAGTCATTTAGTCTAGCTCTATGAATTAGGTGTCTAATACTTTATATGCCCTTACTTTGGCTACAAATTTACTTGAATGCTTCTTGAGTATTTCTTTGATCTCTTCAACTTTGGATTTAGGAGGCATTAGTGTCACTAGTACCCTCTCCCTTGCTTCTCTTTCAGTTTGTAGAGTATATGACCATTGTTGGTAAATTATTTTACGTAGATCTTTAGGTATTTGACTAACAAATTTTGCAGGTGCATATTTGTTCTTGATCATTGACTTTATAACTGCCTCTTCTATCTTATTCTGGTCCTCTGGGTTTAGTGTATCCCATTGTCTAATTTTCTTATCAGTCATTGTACCATGTTTAGCAATGGATTTGACAACTTCATCAATTGTTTGATTCCTATAGTTCTGATTTGCTACATCAGGCTCATCATCTTGAGTGTCTTCTATGTCAGCCTTTGTCCTAACCAACCTTTTCCTCTTCTTTGGTGGTGTAGTTTTCACAATTATTTTTCCTTGTTCTCGTAGCTGGCTACTTCCTTATGTAGGTCCTTACTTGACCTTTCTTAAGGGGTGTTGTTTCAGTTGTAGTAGTTTGACTCCTTGTCCTCTACTTCTTTGTAGGAGGTGGAGGTGTATCAGATTCAGTCTCCTCTAAATCTGATTTCTTTTCTTCTTGTTCCTCACCGATGGTGCCCTGTTCATCAGTTGTCTCTGGTTGTTCTTGTTCATCATTTGTTACAGATAGAATCTTCTTGAGATTCTTAACCATTTTATCCTTTTTGTTTAAAGTCTTCTTGATTTCTAGGCCTTGTTTTATCTTTGATTTGGCCTTTTCATAAATTCTAAACCTTGGTTGTTTTCTATCAATGGGCTGATTTATTAATGCCTCAATTGCACTTGTAGCTTGATCAATATTGATCTCATAATATATTGGTGCTAACCAAGCTGTCCTTGGTACAACTGGTTTGATATGGGTGAAATATATGTCCACCATAAAACATATTTCATCTTTATGTTTTTCTACAAGTTGTTCAGGAATCCTAGTCCTCTCCATCATCTTTTCCTTGAACTCAAGGAAGTAAGTAGACATAACAGACTCAAAATTGTCTCCTAGTGACTTAATTAGTTCACTAATCTGTTGGGTTACCAGTTTGGTAGAGTCCCATTTTAATTTTCCTACTGAAGGAAAGTATTCTTGAAAATAGAAAAAGATACACATGATAAGTGAGCCGAACTTACATGTGTTGGTCTTTGTAGACCCGATTTTGATCATGTTCTCATCAATTTGTTTTAATAGGATCTCACATAGATCCATCTGAATTCCTTTGGTCACTATCTTGTAAGCTACGCTTACTACTATTGTAGAAATGTTGTTCAATCTGCTAGCTTGAAAATTTTTATACCCAACTACACATGCACCAAATTTTAGTTCTTTATCAGTGATTTTGTTAACTTTGAGACCTTTGTTGTCTCCTTCTGCATTGGTGAGTTTTTCAACTTCTTTCATGGATGGATGCTTGTGTGCCCTAGGTTTGTCAGTTATTGGGTAACCAATGATAGTGTGAAGAACATCCTTGGTTATTTTCTTGGTTTGGTCTAGCCATAGCTTCTTGTCATGCATTCTTCTCAATACTAACCTTATCCATTCTATTTTGAATTCTCTCAAAAAATGTAGGGCATTAATTAACCCTTTGACTTCCATGTGTTTTTTTCTCTTCCTTCAATTTCCCTTCAGCATCACAAAGCTTCTTAAAAGATTCATCCATTTCAAAATCACCTATCTCTGCGATCTTGCAGTGAATATAAGACCTAACGTATTCTATGAGCAAAACCCTAGGTGGGATTTTTGAAAATGCACTGATTTCATCGAGTTTTGATACAATTAACAGGTAGATCTTATACTTGGGCTCTACACATGTACTATTCTTGATCAGCTTAACCACATTCCTCTTATCATTCTTGATTTTAGAAGTTCTTCAGGTGGATGCCATTGTTTTTGAAGTGTTTAGGGTATTCTAGAAATTTAGGGCTTTCTTGAAAAATGATAACAGAGATCTTTCGGTGCCTTTGATACTTACTTCAATTCACAATGGTGGTGAAAGATCTATTTGTTGTGTGCTTAGATTGATCTAAGGATGCTCTACTTTCTTCTCTTTAATTTCTCTATCTTTCGCTCTGCTTTCTCTTTGAATCGCGGGTGAAAAATGAAGTTGTCTCATTGACTATTTATAGAATTTTTTCCCTAAGTATTTTTAATAAATGCCCAATGACTCATCAAGATATGAAGATGGGTTTCATTGGGAAGACTTTACAAAACATCATCGATGAAGTTGAGTTTCTTGGGATAGTTGTTAACAATGTTGCTTGTAGCAACAAATATTGGTATTCTATAGTGACAACTTTGAACTTTCCTTTCTTACCGACGGATGTCTGGTTAAATTTGCAACTTAGTCACTTTGTGTGTTGACCGACAATCTTCGGTAAGTGTAGAACAAATTATCTTCTTTGTTCACAGATGATTTTTGGTATGTGTATGCTGATGGGGTTGATTTCTCAAAAGTGTAACAAGTAACATAATATGCATCTTCATTCATGCAGATTTTGAATATCTATCAATTTTATAATGGAACTGATGCAAAATATGACTTGGTATAGTGCAGTTCCATACTTACTTGTTCAGATTAAGTGGTGGTGGTGATGTCACCAGATCCATTGGATGGGGTGTCACCATTTTCATTCCTTATCCCAACTTCATCATTGCTTGAAACTTTTATCCATATTTTGTCTCTTTCCCTCCAGATATATTCAATTGTGTTTCCATTGAGATATGTGCTTGTCTCTGTCAATTAGTCTTTGCAATATTTCTTGAGGTAACCAACTTTATGTCAGTGCAAGCATTCCATTCTAGGGTTTGACCAGCCTCTAGACCTTTTGGTCCATGCTCTCATGTAGTTTGCAGCAATGTGACTATATCTACCACATGCTGTACAGTTTGTCCATGTATTGTAATCCCATGTATATTGATTAACTATTCTCTTTGGTTGATAATGAATCTTTTGACCTTTAGGCTTCTATGCTTGCTTTTTCTTTTTCCAGCATTCTTCAAATGTGTGCCCATTCATCTTGCATGTAGGACAATATTTGTCCATCTAGGTTTCCTTCTTTGGTTGTTCTATCTTACTCTTGCATTCATAAACCTTATGTCCTTTCTTGTTACATTTGTAACAAAATCCTATGAATATAGGTGTAGAGTTGGGAATACCTTTCATTTTACCTCAACATACATTTGATGTGTGCCCTTGCTTTCCATAGTGTTTACATGTTAGCTTTCTTGGTCTTGGATTTTCATAGACATTCTTTGAGTTTGCTTCATTGGATGATTCTCCATTTTCGGTAAAGCCTATACTATTGTTTTTGTTGACTCTTTGTATCCTTCAAGAAAGTCATCCATTCTTTTATTTCTCTCTTCAGCCTTTCTGATAATCTTGTTATGTTGTTTCTGAATTCTAACCCCATGTTTTAGCTTTTCATTTTCTTCTCTTAGTTCACTGATACTCTATTTTCTCTTAATGAGTTCCACATTTATTCTATTTTCTTCTTGACTCATAAGAATAATCTGATTTGTGAGATAATGGTGATGCTCAACATGTCTTTTAATTTCCAACTCCTTTTCTTGTAGTTTCTCTGTAATCTTCCTTTTGTCATCAATAGCAAGTTTTCTTTCTGTTTCAGTTTGTCTAGCAGAACTCATCACATCGATCATTCTTACCATCTGTCTCTCTTGACTAATTTGCAGCATCTTTATTTGCTCTGTCAGATGTTGATTGATCTCCTTTATATTTGTGACATTCTCTTATGATGTATCTGATATATTACTTGTATTTGATCTTGAAGATTTAAAGAAATATGGAATCTCTTCTTCTTGATAATCGTTTTCATTGTTTCGAGTAGCCATACCTTTCCTCTCATCTAGCAGCTCTCTCATCTTGATTCTAGCTTCTTTATACTATTCATAGAACATTTGTATCTCACACTTTTTTTTCTCAATGTTCTTCTCAAATTTGTACTTCTGCATTGTATGATCTTTGCTCTTAAGCCTTTAAGCTTTTCAAGAAGAGACTTGGCTCCGATACCAATTTTTGAAATTAAGGGGAAGTAGTACTGAGAGGGGAGGGGTGAATCAGTACCTCTAAAACTTTTAATACCTTTCTTAATTCATTATTAGTAATCATACATTACTTTATTACCAACCATTACTGTTGTTCTTTCTTATGTATTTATTGTTCATTCATAATCTTTAATGGTATGAAACATTCATAGAAACATTCATGAAAATGATAAACACATAACACAAGATATGATATTGCAGAAAACTCCTGTTAGAAAGTAAAAACTGTGGTGGGAATGGCACCCACAAAACTTCACTATCTGCATAATGGAAGGGAGCCAGTTAAGGCTTACAATTTTATCACTTCTGATGATTTAACCTATTAGGAGTATTAAGCTAGAGACCTGTTAAGATCTACTCTGTTAAAATCTTTAGCAACACTGATTTAAGTGTCCACTTAGCTATGAGATTTTACAATAGGATGGTTAAGCCCACCTTTCTTGAAAGGATTTCATTAGTGTACTACACTTATTTGAATGAGTACAAATGTTGACCTGACTGTATACAATCTATAATTGTTGATTATAGATGCATAAAAGATCTCAGAATTATAATATCACCTTAAGTGATTGATGAATACCTTTTCTCTGCTTGTTGGTAGCCTCTGTTCTATTCTTGAAACTGACGTGATTCTTTTTCTGTCCTTCTACATGAATTCTCTGTCTAGTCTCTAGTTTCTCTCTATGGCTACTATCTTCATTGAACAACAACTATTCTCAATGGATTGAGCACCTATTTATACAAGTATTTGACCTATCTTGGAATCACACATTACAATGTTAACTCTTAGATCCAAGGTTTACAACTTGACCTTGATCTTTAGTTTGCATGTTTTAAATTAGTAAAACTAATTAAAAAAATAATAAATACATTGCTTCCTCCACACATAATGGATTTAAAAGTAAATAAAGAAGCTATAAATACAAATTCAGTGATTTATCTGATGTGGAAAGTTAGATCCACTTTTTGCGGGATGTAACTAACTGTCGGTTCTTGGTCATCGGGTTGAACTTGAAGTCTATCGGTGTTCCTTTGTTTGAAATATTCATCAGGTTCCCTTTGTCTATCGAGTTCCTTTCTATGCTATTTCGTTAGGTTGCACTGTTGTTACTCATCGGGTTTCCTTTAACCTTTTTGTTATCGGATAACACTTAATAGTGTTTATTGAGTAACCTTAGCATTGGGTGGTGCTGCGCCCTGTCTGTTGGTGTGGAGTAAACCGATGGTGTAGATCATGTTTTTCTTTAAGTATGCTAATGAAAAAATATAATTCCTTCACCTATTAGGAGTCAAGAGAAACAGTGGGCTCACTACCCAGGCACACTTCCCAAAGAAGGTTAAATCCACCCTCAACTAGGATTTACAATCCGAACAAGTGTCTATAAGAAATATACAATTTGGTGAACTGTCTAATAAAAATTGTCTTTGCTTGGTTAGTTCCAATGAAGTACTATAATCACAAAATTTTCTCTACATCCAGTAGCCAACCAAGCTTTGTAGCTTCCACACTTCTCTTTCTTTTCAATTACCTTCTCATCATTCTGCTATCACATCTTTTCAAAAGAAAAGATCTCTCATATATACCCTATTACAATAATTGATTAGGTCGGCCAATTAAGCTTTCCCAATATACAAATAATTAGTTAACCCCTTTCTAAGATACACAAGGTACCTAAAACAAATAAAATCAATTACAATACATCAGATATAATCTAAGATCCACAATCTATGCTCGTAATCCATAATGCATGCTACATCTCTGAAGTCGGCCCCAAATAGATCTCCTCTAGAATACATGCCATAACTGACATCACCAACAATCATATGAATTGCGATCAACAAAAAACATTCCTTAATATGTCTTCTATCATCTCTTAAGCTCACATAACCTGAATCATCATCTCCTGTAAGATATCCCCAAAATACAAAGACTCGCTCTATCAAGCATCAGTGTCATAGTCCAAAAACTAGTCTTCACTAAAACATCTGTAACATCTCCAATATGAAATATTAAACCAAGCAACCTAATGAATTAGGTCATCACAAATCATTCTTCATATCCTCATCTTCTCTTGTTTTGATTCATCTGTACAGTGTCCATACAATAGTAATAACCAGTCCGTTCTCTCCATAGAAACATATGTTGACATCAGTGACAAAAAATGAATGCCAACAACATCAGTAGTAACTGATTCTGATATCATTCAACAATCTCCCCCTTTGGCAAAATCTTCATGTCTAACAACCAGGTGCAAAATACCCAAATGTGCTCTATAATGTTCCTGCAACCACTCCCCTGAGGAGTAGATCAATACATCAAGTCCAGAAAATGATATAGCTCTAAAAGCCACTAGACTGATGCATGCCCACATCAATTAATTACCAATGGGAGGGGCTCTCACCCCAAGCATGCTTATAAGATAATCAAAAGCATCTTTTGGGAAAGGTTTTGTTAATATATCTACTATCTTTTCCTTTTGTTGGAATTATTGGAATGATGTACTGAGAGGGGAGGGGTGAATCAGTACCTCTAAAACTTTTTATGTGGTTGGTCCATTAACCTTTGAGTCATTAGATTTATATATTCCTATCTATCTGTTTATCTTTCTTTATGTATGTGAAATCATAATATAAGTTCTTTACATGTGAAAACATTCAAGAAACATACATGATAGTAAATAACACATAACACATGATATGATATCGCAGAAAACTCCTATTAGGAAGTAAAAACTACGGTGGGGATGTCTACCCACAAAACTTCACTGTCTATAGATAAGAAGGGAGCCGGTAAAGGCTTACAATTGATCACTTCTATTGATCTAACCTATTAGGAGTATTAGAGTGGAGACTTGTTAAGATCTACTTCATTTGAAGCTTTAGCAACACTGTTAAGTGTGCACTTTGTTAAGAGATTTATCAAAGAACTATTAAGTCCACCTTCTACGAAAGGATTTTAGTTGTGATGCACTTGTTAGAATGCAACTACAATATAAATGTTTATCTGATAGTGAATGCAATCTCTAATTGCTGATAACAGATCCTGTAAAGCTTACAATGTAAATGTAATCACCTTGAGTGATTGAGTGATACCTTGTCTCTGCTTATCGGTAGCCTTTCTGTGTTCTTGATAACTAATTTGATTTGTTTCTATTTTTTGCATGAATTCTCTTCTGCTACTTAGATTCTCTCCATGGCTACTATCATTTATCAACTGATTAAAATTCTCATTAATTTCAAATGATTAAACATCTATTTATACTAGTTTCTAGCTCTATTCTTGATTCACGCTTTTCAAATTAACTCTATATCCAAGGTTTTCAACTTGACCTTGATCTTTAGTTAGATATGTTTTAGATCCATTAGGATGCTTTAAAAAATTCACAATTTTCTTGCTTGCCCCTCAAGTAAAGCTTTAAAAAAAAATAAAAAACTCTATAAATAGAATTAGAATGTTTTATCTGATGTGTAAAGTTAGATCCAATTTTTTGCGGGTTCTGTAACTGACTGTTAGTTCTGATGGTCAGACTGCTCTATCATTTCTGTCAATTTTGTACTCTGTCAGTGTCCCTTAGTTAAACTATTCATCGGGTATGCCTTTTATTCTCTATCGGCGATGTTCTCAAAATTGTATTGTCAGTAATGCTTGTCGTCGGTTTGACTCTTGTCAATGTTCGTTGGGCAATTCTATACTTAGTATTTTTACAATAAGTATTGACATCTCGTGGGTATGCTTGCTGTCTATCGGTTATGCCTATACCGATGACCTTTATCATGTTTTTCCCTTTATGTATACTAATGAAAAAACTTAATGTCATCAATCTCCCCCTTTGACATTAGTATCAAAAATTGATATGTGCAACATACTTGATGTATTAGTATGTACACCTGTGTATACTTCTTCCTTAGTCATGAAATGACTCCCCCTA
>MU228105.1:494905-507325 GCA_018584345.1 Thuja plicata
TATATATGAAGACCTTTTGTAAAGTGAAGAGAGATGTTACATGAGAGATGTGATATGTTATATGTATGTGAGATACATGTATGAAAATGGAAGAGTAGAGGATAGATATAGATCATTGAAGAGCTATGAATGGAACTATCTAAGCATTGAAGATGCTTGTCTTATTCATTATTGAGAAAAATTTGTAGTAGAAGTTTTGTTGTAAGAGTTGTAAGCTTAGTTAGACCCTAACAGGGTGTTGTATACCTTTAACATGGTTGTTTTTCCTCTAACAAGAAAATGTACTATGTAATATTCAGCTCCTAACAAGGACATTATACTTAAGTGCATTCTTGTGGGTACCATTCCACCATGGTTTTCCCTTGGCCAAGCTTTCCTTGACAACAAATAATGGTGTTATGACTAATGTGTTATTTTTTATGTTCTTTTGATTTCAGCAAGCTTATGATTTATTTGGAATTCGTTTAAAGTTTATTTTTTATGACATGTAATTGATTGAATATTTGAAGATGTTAAGTTGATCATTGAAATGTAGAAAGATAATGCAAGACATTAAATCAGTTAATGGATTGTATTGTCATTGATGTCAACTTGATATAATATGATCGGTTATATACAAAGTGTCAAATGCTTTAGAGAATAAGAGAGATAAAGATTATGCTTTCAGTATTGCTTAAAAAACCAGCATTCACTAAGTGACTTCAAACACCGATGGTTAGTGGAACCCGACGGACAAAGAAACCCAAGAGAAAAGTCATAGTGATGCCCGAGAAAAGAAACCAACAAGCATTACTAACGAGAAGAATCATAATCATTACCGGTGACCAGAGTTGCAGTGTTACCTGACGGACATACAACCCAGAAGGATAGACAACCACGACGGACAGACAACACTGATAGAGAAGCCTGAGGAGAATTGAAGTGTTGACCAAAGCTATCAAAGAGTTAAAAAACCAAAATTAACTGAAGTTTAGAAATGAAAAAATACTTAGCTGGCAGAGCTAAAGATAGACTTAACTGGTTGTTAACATTTTATTAATTGACAAGTTAAAGCCAGAGATAAGTAAAATAGTTAAAGTTGTTTTATCCAGTTGGAAAGAAGATTTCTACGATATAAAATAGGAGTTAAGATTTAAAGTAAGATTGGCTAAGGTTGCGGATCATGCCAAGAATAAGAAAATCAAGAAGTGAGAAATGGTGATATCATTTCTATAAAGAAAAAATCTAATTCATTATGAATTAGGGGAGTGAATAGAGAAGAGAAAGAAGATGATGAAGAGAAACTGATGAAGAATGACTTCATACAATTTTGATCAATCAAGCTGAGGAAAGAGCTAAATATTTCTATGGACACCAAGAAATAGATAAGTACAACATCACCAAGTAGAAATAAGTGGAGCAAAGGTATTGAAAAGATATATTGATCATACAGGTAAAATGAGCTTACAATAGATCTAAAAATTTGTAAGTCTAAGTTGTATGTGTGAATAGATCATTTAATGTTTCAGTTTAACCATTGATTTAGAAAGTCTCTTAATTGAGCATGACTTAACAATGCTTTCTATATTGAGATACATCCCAATGAGTATCAAAAAGTTTGATCATGTAGATAGCATGAGATGCGAGATACCATTTGACAAAGTACACTAGGTTTGGTCATAGAAGGTAGCATAGAGATGCCCGATATCAAGTGACAAACTATTCTATTTAAATCATCTAACAAGGTCACACCTAACAGTGTGTTTGTAACCTTCAAACATGGTTGGCTCTTCATCGAGCTCACTTTAGAAGAGTAAAAATTTTGGGTTGCCGGTCACAAGTGGTTGTTTTTGTTAACAGGGTTTCCATGTTTAAAATCCATGTGTCAATGTGTTTATGAGTCATTACTTTAGTGTTTTGCATTACAAATAACTAATCTAGATTGATCAGTATAAACTAAGTAATTTACTATTTTTTTAGTAAATGAAAGACTGATATTTGGTAAACATTAGAATAAGGTTCAACAATGAAATCTGAGAAGTAGTTATTTGATAAGTTTATTTGAATGCACACATCTTGTAGGACTGAAGATAACTAGAGGCTTAATATTGTGGTATTAAGTTTTGGGTTCATTTATTGGAATATTTTTGAGGCCACTGATTCACCCCCCCTCTTATTTATTCTAACAATTGGTATCAAAGGTTGTGTGCTTAGAAAGGGAGTTTAACATCTCAAGCAAAAGATCACAAGATGAACAAGCAAGATCTGCCCAAGTTGAATAAAGACAACTTTGCATCATGGCAAAGCAGAATAAGAATCCACCTATCAGGTATTGCTAATGATGTTACTCAAAACCTTGATACTTAATATGTGTTTCCTACAAGACCTCACACTCTTGAGCAATTGAGAGAAAAGCATGAGCATAATTGCACAATGATAGAGCTTTCTTCCTCACTCTCTGATAATGAGTTTGAAGATGTCAAAACCTACACCTTTGTAAAGAAAATGTGGTATAAATTGAAGCTGGTACAAGGAGGAGATGCTAATGTACTAAGAGCCAAGGAAGAAATCCTAAGAGGGAGGTTTGATGACCTAAGGATGAAAGAAGGATAAAATAACGCTCAGTATAGCTATAGAATCAAAGAGGTAGTCAATGCTATCCGAGGAGTTGGAGGTGTACTTGAAGAAGAGACAGTGGTAAGTAAAATCTTAAGAACCTTAATGCCTATATATGCTATTAGAGTATCTGCTATTCAAGAAATGAGAGAAGTTGCAAAAAATACAGTTAATCTAGATAGTTTGATTGGTAGACTGATTTAATTTGAGATGAATAACTTTGATAATTATGTCTTACCATCTATAGAGTTGGGATTCAAATCTTGTTTGAAAATAAGTAAGTCAAGTCATAGACACACTATTAGAAATGATAGTGAAAGTGATAATGAGGATCAAGGACTTGATGAGATTGAAGCACTGATGGAAAGAAGATTGGAGAGAGGAAAAGGTAGATACAAAGGTAAATTACCACTTGTATGTTTTAATTGTAAAGAGGTTGGACACTTTGCTACAAGATGTCCTAATAGAAGAAAAGATGATAGAAGTAATGATAGATCATATGAAAAGAAGTTTGATTGAAGTGATAATAGAGATTATCTAAGCAATCAAAAATCTGATAGAAGAGATAACCAAGGCTACTAGGACAAAGGAAAGAAGGCTTGTTACCTAGCTGAGAATAGAGTTGATGATACTGACACCGAATCTGATCAAGACATTGAGATGGTATTTGTAGCCATGAAGGATGATTGAGACAAAGAAGAAGAAAGGTATGTAGAAAATGCACTCATATCTAAGGTTAATAAGAATCATGTCTAGATTATAGATAGTGGATGCAATCACCACATGACTGGTGATAAAAAAAATTTTGAAACTTTTGAATACTATAATGGTGTAAGAATGGGTAATGACACACCTTGTCTAGTTGAAGGTAAACGAACCATACTATTGAATAAACTGATCAAATGTGAAAATGATTACTAGGTAAAAGGACTAAATTATAATCTATTGAGTGTTTCACAACTAAACAATACAGGTCACCGAGTAGCATTTGAGATTAAGAAGGAAAAGATGTTCAATGAATCAGGAAGGTTGATCAGAACTGGTGAACAGAAAAAAGGTAACCTTTTCTATCTTGATGACATTAACACCACTTGTTTAATGGATAGAAATAAAGACATATAGTTGTGGCATAAGAGATTCTGTCATGTGAATTTTGAAAACATGATAAAGATAAGAAATAAAAGAAAAGTTAGAGGCTTACCGAGCATGTCAAAGCCCAAGCATATGATGTGCAAGAATTGTCAAAAAGGTAAGATGAAATAGTCTAGTTTCAAGATTAAAGCCCATACATCTAATGCAATTCTAGAATTAGTCCATACTAATTTATGTGGACCCATGAGGCCAAAGATTTACTATGGAGATAGGTGTTCATTCTCTTTGTATGTCATCATGTTCTTAAAAAATAAATCAAAAGCATTCAAGATGTTTAAATGGTATAAGGCTATGGTAGAAAAGAAAAGTGGTAAGTAATTGAAATGCTTAAGGTCAGATAGAGGAGGGGAATTTATTTCATATGAATTCACTAATTTATGTAATGAGCATGGAGTTAAAAGATATGTTTCTGCACCAAGAACACCATAGAAAAATGGAATTGCTGAGAGGAGAAACAAATCAATTGTTGACTGTGCAAGAACATTGATGATTGAGAAAATAATCACTCAAACTTTCTGGAGGGAATTTTTCAGTACTACTATCTACACATTGAACATAGTACAATTGAAGAAGGACACAAAGAAGACACCCTATGAGCTTTGGTATGGTTACACACCCAATGTATGTTACTTTAGAATCTTTGGTAGTCAATGTTATATTTTGAAAGGTGATAGAAATGGAAATCTTGACTCCAAAAGTGATGAAGGTATCTTTCTAGGGTATTCCACCAAAAGCAAGGCTTATAAATGTCTTAAAAAGTCATCTAACAAGATCATTGAAAGTGCAAATGTAAGAATAGATAAATTTGTAGAAAATAGTGATAAGAAAAGAAGAAAAGAACCAGATGACTACAATAGGTATGCTTACACTGAAGAACCTGACACTCTACCTGAGAAACATTGTATCACTCCTGAGAAATAGAACCTTGCACCCGAGCATCAGGCTGCAATTACCAAAAATTAGGAAAATACTCAAGATGATGTACCAAGTGGTGGAGATTAGAATGAAGGTCAAGATGATAATCCAAATGATGGAAAAAGAGCTGAACCAAAAATTTCCTAGTGTGTCAGAAGAAATCATCCATAGAATCAAATCATAGGAGACAAGAAGGTTGGAATGAGAACAAGAAGTAAGTCACTAAACACTAGATGTTTGCTTTTTGATTTTGAGCCTAAATCTGTTAATACTATAGTAGAAAATGAAGAATGGGTCAATGCTATGAATGAAGAAATATAACAGATTGAGAAGAACAATACATGGACACTAGTACCAAGACTAGATGACAAGAATGTCATCGGTACCAAATGGATATTTAGAAACAAACTAAATGAGAATGGAGAAGTCACAAGAAACAAAGCAAGAATAGTATGCAAGGGGTATGCACAAGAAGAAGGTATTGATTATGGTGAAACATTTGCACCCATTGCTAGACTAGAAGGAGTTAGAATCTTACTTACTTATGCTACATTCAAAGGATTCAAGGTATACTAGATGGATGTCAAATCTTCATTCCTAAATGGAATACTGGAAGAAGAGGTATACATTGAACAACTAGAAGGGTTTGTTGATCCAGACAAGAGAAACATGGTATGTAGACTACATAAGGCCTTGTATGGATTGAAAAAAGCACCGAGATCCTGGTATGAAAGATTTCACTCCTTTCTCATAAGCATTGAATTTGTAAGAACAAGTGAAAATAGCAATCTGTACTTAAAACAAGATATCGATGGTAATATTCTGATTGCTGAAATATTTGTTGATGATATCATTTTTGGGGGAAATGAAATGTTATGCAAATCCTTTGCTAATGAAATGAGAAAAGAGTTTGAAATGTCTATGTTTGGGGAGATCAAATTATTTCTTGGTCTACAGATTCTTCAGCAAGATGCAAGCATATATATCACTCAGTCCAAATACATTAAGGAAGTGTTGAAGATATTCAAGATGGAAGATTCCAAACTAGTTGGAACACCTATGGAAACTGGATGTAAGCTGACAAAGAAAGAAAAATCAAATGAGGTAAATCAGACCTTGTATAGATCAATGATTGGAAAAATAATGTATGTTGTTCATAATAGACCAGATATAGCACATGCAGTTGGAATAGTTGCAAGATTCTCTGCTAATCCCAAAGAATCACATATGACTACTATCAAGAGAATTCTGAGATATCTAAAGAACACTGAGGACTATGGCTTATGGTATAAAAGTGAAGGAAAATTTGAGCTACAAGTCTATACAGATTCTAATTGGGCTAGAAACATTGATGACCAAAAGAGAACAACTAGAGGACCATTCTTCATTAGTGACAAACTTCTCACATGGATCAACAAGAATCAATGATGCATCTCATAGTCTACTGCAAAAGTAGAATATGTGGCTACTACTAAAAATTTCTCTAATATTGCATGGATCAAGTAGTTGCTGGAAGGTATGAATATGAAGATTCTTGAACCAGTGATTATATACTGTGATAATACCAGTGCAATTAACATTTCTAAGAATCTAGTCATGCATGCTAAGACTAAGCATATTGCAATCAAGTATCACTATTTAAGAGAAAAAGTGAAAGCAAAAGAAGTGATACTGAAATATGTTCAATCAAAGGAACAATTAGCTGACATATTTACGAAGCCATTACTGAAAGATACATTTGAGTACCTGATAAAGAGACTAGGGGTCCAACCCTTGTCTATTGGTTAGTAAGATGACTAGGAGGTTGCATCAGCCTACACAAATTAGTAGATAATTCATGTTGAAACAAGCAAAGAGATGGACTACAAAGATACATCTATACATAGCAAGGTACAAATTGACATCCAACACCAGAGTCGATGTATTGCTATTAGATAGGGAAATTCAAGGAGTATATTATAAAAAGGGATGGAAGATGACATGGAAGAATTGTTTGGTATTGTTGTCAAAGGGAGAGAGATTATCTCATTCTCATTATCACAAAGGAGAGATTATCTCATTATCAGGAAGAGATTATATCATTATTCATGGAGACAAGTTACTAAGAATTCAAAGGGAGAGTTAATCATTATCCAAAGGGAGAGATTTATTACATATGAAATATCCATCTAAGGGAGAGAAGTAACATGACATAGATAATACATACAAAGGGAGAGATTGCTGTCAAAAGGAAAAAAGAGATGATCAAGGAGAGGAATGGTCAAGGTAGAGCACATATCAGGATTAGAGATAGAAGCTGCTATATCTATCCAGTAAAGGGATTGAATATTGAAGAACATACTCTGGAAGAAACAAATATAAGCTATATGAGATTATCGAGAGCCAGAAATTTGTATTAGCTATAATAGAAGAGATTGATGAACTTCAACTGTTATATTTCATATTGTATTAGTAATAATATAGTGTGATAATGTAGTATGTTGCCATCAATGCCAAAGCGAGAGATTGAGGACATGTAACTGATTGAATGTTTGAAGATGTTAAGTTGATCACCAAAATGCAGAAAGATAATGCAAGACATTAAATTAGTTAATATATTGTATTTTCATTGATGTCAACTTGATATAATTTGAGCATTTTTATACAAAGTGTCAAAGACTTTAGAGAATCAGAGAGATAAAGATTATGATTTCAGTATTGCATAAAAGACCAACATTCACTAAGTGACTTCAAACACTGATAGTTAGTGGAACCTAATGGATAGAGAAACCCGAGAGAAAATTCAGAGTGATGCCCAAGAAAAGAAACTGACAAGAATTACTAACGAGCAGAATCACAAGCATTATCGATGAAAAGAATTATAGTGTTACTGTTGGAAAGTGAAAATGCAAGCAATTGTTATTTTGTCATTGATGTCAAAACTTAATTGGTGAGACTATTGTTATCTGTTTGAGTACCATATCTATTGTTGATGAAGAAGATTTAACAAGAAGACCAAGTGAACGGTTGAGTTAAGACAAAAAAGGGTACTTGATCAGTTGGCACTCTGGCAAAGTAATTAGTTGTTTATCTTTCAAAGACAATTTTTCTGGTTGTTTTGTGCTGAGCAAAGTTGCTTGTGCTGAGCAAAGTTGTTTGTGCCAAGTGAATTTGTTTGTGACAAGCAAGTTTGTTCAGTACTGAGCACCAGTGAAATTGCCGAGTGAAAATAGTGATGTTGGCCGACTTACAGTATTTGGATTAATGATGAGATTTGAGATCTATGGCCGACTTAGTTAATTTTATTGGGATATGCAAAGTTAATTAAAGATTGATACACATCATTTAATGTATGGGTAATCGTAATTAATGCATGGTTTCAAGATTTAATTAGAGACTACTTTGGAGAAGTAAATGTAATGAAATGATGGAATGATCCATTGGATCTGACCTAACCTAAGATCTACGATCTTAATTAAGCGACAAAGATTTATCTGACCTAGACAGAGAGGTATATGATAACCTCAAGGGGTTATTCATTATGTGTGGAAGTGGATGTGTGTATGCAAGAGGATTGCATATTTGATTTACTGATTGGCATGACCTAGCAGAGAAGGCTGAATATAGAAGTAGAAATTTGCATGTGTGATTGCTTGACGGATTTCCAAGCAGATCAGAAGATTGAAATGACAATGCAGGCCATCTAGTGAGTTAGTATCAGAGCTGTAATTGGATCCGAATTTGAAAAGTAAGTTGTATGTATCAGATCACAACTTCTAATTAATTTCTAACCATTGTATCAGTTAAAATCCTTTAACAAGGTTGACCTAATAGTCATTTGTATAAATCCTCTAACAAGGTGACATTCAGGTGGAATGTTCTAAGTCCTCTAACAAGGCCACTCCTGACAGGGTGATTAAATCCTTTAACCAGGTCACACCTAACAGTGTGTTATTGTAACCTTTACCAGGGTTGGCTCCTCACAAAGCTCACTTCAGAAGAGTGAAACCTGGTAGCATGTTACTGGTGGTTTTTCCCATATTGGGTTTCCACATTAAATACTTGTGTCAACTAGTGTGAATGCTTATGGTTTGTTTTATTGTTATGTTTCTACAAGCTAATTACATTAGACAGTAAACTACATGGCTAATTTGTTGACATATGCTACTGCTGCCGAGTAGATCTAAAATATAAAAAGTTTTATTTGCTACATCTAGACCTAAGGATAACTGATTCACCTCTCCCCTCTCAATTATTCTAAATTAATTCTAACAATTGGTATCAGAGCTTTGGTCTCCTTAAAATAGTTTGAAGGTACTTGGATCAAAAAGATCAAGATGTATAAGAAGGAGGTTTCAAAGCTAAACAAAGATAACTTCCCTGCATTGTAGAGTTTCATGAAACTGCATCTGGCTGGTATTGGAGATGATGCTAAGTGACTTATTGAAAATGACTATGTATCACCTACTACTCCTCTCACAGCTGCACAACTAAGAGGAAAGAAAGAGCACAATCAAGCAATGTTGGAGATTGCATCCTCATTGAGCTATTTAGAGTTTGATGATATAAAGAGCTGCACAAATGCAAAGCAGATGTGGGATAAACTAGCAACTAAGTATGGTGGAGACACAAATGTGCTGAGAGCTAAATAAAAAAGTCTAAGAGGTAAGTTTGATGAGATGGAAATGCAAGAAGGTGAAAATGTTAATCAGTATTATGGTAGAGTAAAAGAAGTTGTAAATGCCATTAGAGGAGCTAATGGAACAATAGATGAGAATACTATTATGATCAAGGTACTAAGAAATTTACTTCCTGTATATGCTATTAGAGTTTCTACTATTCAAGAACTGAGATGTACTCCTAATAATAATCTGAATCTAGAAAATCTGATAGGTAGACTCACTACATTTGAAATGTCAAATTATGATAACTACACTCCTCAAGGTATTGATTCTGCTTTTAGATCACAGCTGGCTCTCAATAAATCTAAGAAAGGAAATAAACATGTGAATAGTGATAGTGACACTATTGATGATGATCTTGAATAACTTGAAGCACTTATGGCAAAAAGGTTGTCCAGAGGAAAAGGAAAATACAGAGGTAAACTTTCTATTATTTGTTTTTCATGCAATAAAGTTGGTCATATAGCTGCTAGATGTCCTGATAAGAATGAAAAAGATGAAAGAAAGGACAACAAATACAAAGAATACAAAGATAGAAAGGATGACCGAGACTTCAAGAAATATAAGGATTACAAAGACAAAGGTAATAAATCTTGTTATATTGCTGAAGAAACTTTTGACAATGATAGTGACAATTCTGATGACAATGATATAGAAGTTTTTTATGTTGCAATGAAAGAAGACTCTGATGATGATAAGAAAACTGCATTAATTTCTTATAAAACTAAAGGTGATAGTTGGATCATTGATAGTGGTTGTTCCCATCATATGAATGCTGACAAGGATAAGTTTGAAACCCTAAACCTACGTAAAGGAGGATATGTAAAATTTGGTAATGATGCACCATGTCTTATCAAAGGTAAAAGATTGATTAACTTGACTAACAAAATTAGATGTGATAATGTGTATTGGGTTGATGATCTTAATTAAAATTTGCTGAGTGTTGCACAGTTGAACACTTATGGTTACAAAGTTGAGTTCTGTCACAGAAAAGCAAAGATCTATGACTCTACTGGAGAACTAATTGGAAGTGGTGATCAGACTAAAGGTAACTTGTTCTATCTAGATTTATCTGAGGAAACATGTTTGTTTGCACAGTACAATGATGTTTGGCTATGGCATAAGAGGTTGTGTCATGTGAACTTTGATAACTTGGTAAGCATAAGTAAATTGAAAAAGGTTAGAGGGCTACTTAAGTTAAAGAAACCTGAGAATGCAATGTACAAACAATGTCAACAAGGAAAGATGACTAAGTCTAGTTTCAAGAGTAAAACACATATTTCAGAGGAAATTCTAGAATTAGTGCATACTGATCTCTATGGTCCCATTGGTGAAAGAAGCTACTGTGGTGCTAGATACTTTATTCTATTTGTTGATGATTATTCAAGGATGATGACTATAATGTTTCTCAAGGAAAAATCTGATGCATTCTAGTTATTTAAATGGTACTTAGCTAAAGTTGAAAAGGAAATAGGAAAAATTTTGAAATGCTTAAGATCTGACAGAGGTGGAGAGTTTATTTCTAATGAGTTCAATAGGTTCTACAATGATCGAGGCATAAAGAGATAGATGTCCGCACCTAAGACACCTCCAAAAAATGGTATTGCTGAATGTAGGAACAAATCTATCATGGACTATGCAAGAACACTAATGATGGAGAAGAATGTTGCACAAAAATACTGGAAAGAAGTTGTAAGTACTATATTCTATACCCTGAATAGAGTACAAGTTAAGAAAGGTACAAATGCTACACCTTATGAACTTTGGTATGGTTATGCACCTAGTGTAAAGTACTTTAAAGTATTTGGAAGAAAATATTTTATACTAAAGGACAACAGAAATGGAAAACTTGATGCTAAAGGTGAAGAAGGTATATTCCTTGGTTATTCAACGAGAAGAAAAGCATACAAATGTTTAAATTCTAATACTAACAAAGTTGTGGAAAGTGCAAATGTTAGAATTGATGAGTTTGTAGAAAGGAATGAAGCTAAAAGTACACAAGAGCTTGAAAGCTACAGATCATTCATATGTCTGGATGAGGAAGATTCTAATACATTACCTGAGGCTACTGCTAAGCAACAACATGCACCTACTAAGTCATAGAGTGGAGTTGCCGAGCAACAACAAGTGAATGTCGAGCTATCTAATGGAGATGCCGAGTCTTAGAATCAACTAGAACTGAACACAAACATTGAATCTGAAACAAGACCTAAGCCTACTCTAGAAAAATATGTGAGGAGACACCACAATTATGATCAAATCATTGGATCAAAGGATTCTATAGTTATGACATGAAGTAAGTTGAGAGATGGAAAATGTCTGTTATGTGAATTTGAGCCCAAAACAATGAAAGATGCTTTAGAAAATGAAGATTGGATATAGGCAATGAATAAGGAAATTGAACAAATTGAAAAGAACAAGACTTGGACACTTGTACCTAGGCCAAAGGATAAAAATGTAATTGGTACAAAGTGGGTATTGAGGGAATAAACTGAATGAGCATGGAGATGTGACAAGAAACAAAGCTAGATTGGTATGCAAGGGATATGCACAGGAGGAAGGATTTGACTATGGTGAAACATTCACCCTAATTGCAAGATTGGAAGGATTTAGAACCTTACTTGCATATGCAGCCTATAAAGGATTCAAATTTTATCAGATGGATGTAAAGTTTGCATTTCTCAATGGTATCTTGGAAGAAGAAGTGTATATTGAGAAAGCTGATAGTTTTGTTGACCCAAACAAAAGGAATATGGTTTGTAGATTGCACAAAGAACTTTATGGACTGAAGCAAGCACCAAAAGCATGGTATGAGAGATTGTAGAATTATTTGATCAAGATTGAATTTGCAAGAACCAATGACAACAACTTGTACTTGAAGATAGAGCAAAGAAAAAGTACATTATTAGCTGAAATTTTTGTAGATGACATCATATTTAGTGGAAAAGATGTGTTATGCCAGACATTTGGAACAGAGATGCAAACTAAATTTGAGATGTCTATGTTTGGTGAGATAAAATTCTTTGTTGGCTTACAAATTTATCAAATGAAGAATGGTATCTATATCACTCAATCTAAATATATCAAGGAGATACTA
>MU228105.1:507463-520971 GCA_018584345.1 Thuja plicata
AACCCCAAGGAAACTCACATGATGGCAGTAAAAAGGATTCTAAGATATTTGAAAGGAACTGATGACTATGGTCTATACTACAAGAAAAATGACAAGTTTGAACTCAGAGTTTACACTGACTCTGATTAGGCTGGAAATTTTGATGACAAGAAAAGCACTACTGGTGGAGCATTTCTTTTAGGAAAAAGATTGATCTCATGGACAAGAAAGAAACAGACTGCACCTCACAATCTATAGCTGAAGCTGAGTATGTGGCAACAATAGTCAACTATTCTAACATTGTGTGGTTGAAGATACTACTGAAAGGTATTAAGGAAGAAATCACTGAACCAGTTGTCATATATTGTGATAACACGAGTGCCATTAATATTTCTAAAAATCCTGTTATGCACTCGAAGACAAAGTACATAGCTATCAAGTATCATTACTTGATGGATCTAGTTCAAAATAAAGAAGTTAGATTGGATTATGTGAACACTAAAGAAAAATTAGCAAACATATTCACAAAGGCCCTACCCAAGGATGCTCATGAGTATCTGCGAGGTAAAATGGGGGCGATTCCCCTAACTGAGGTTAATTAAGTTTTGTATGGTACTATTGTATCAAATATTACATTTAGAATACTTGACACATTGATGCACAATAAGTCACACTTTAGGATACTAACTAAAGTTGTGAAGTTGGATAAGGATAGAAAAGAAGATCAGTCATATTCAAGATGACAGGATCAGCATGATACTGAAGATCTACATGATAATGATTTTGATGTCTTTGGCATTGTTTTCAAAGAGGGTGAGATTACCTAGAGGGAGAGATTAAGTGTAAAGAGGGAGAGATTACCTATATAGAGGCTGAAGTTACTATTGAAAACAATGAAGTGATTATCTACTCAGAGGGAGTCTATAGATGATTAGACACATATGATTATAGACACAGAGGGAGGTATGTTTTACAGATGAGAATCAAAATGAAGCTAAAGACATTAATGGAGATTTTTTCATATCAAGAAACACAGGTGACTTTTTGGATTGTATGGTAGCTATGCTTTTTAAATCATTGTTTTATTATTTTGTGTTGCCATCAATGCCAAAGAGGGAGATTGTTGGAAAGTGACAATGCAAGCAATTGTTATTTTTTCATTGATGTCAAACCTTAACTAGTGGGACTATTGTTATCTGTTTGAGTACTATATCTATTGTTGATGAAGAAAAATTAACAAGAAGACCAAGTGAATAGTTGAGTTAAGGAAAATAAAAGGGTACTTGATCAGTTGGCACTCTAGCAAAGTAATTAGCTATTTATCTTTCAAAGATAGTTTTTCTGATTGTTTTGTGTCGAGCAAAGTTTGGCTTGTATCGAGAAAAGTTGTTTGTGCCAAGCAAAGTTATTTGTGCTGAGCAAAGTTGTTTGTGACGAGAAAGTTTGTTTAGTGCCGAGCACCAGTGAAATTGCTGAGTGAAAATAGTGATGTTGGCTGACTTACAGTATTTGGATTAATGATGAGATTTGAGATCTCTGGCCGACTTAGTTAATTTTATTGAGATATGTAAAGTTAATTAAAGATTGATCCATGTCATTTAATGTATGGGTAACCATAATTAATGCATGGTTTCAAGATTTAATTAGAGACTACTTTGGAGAAGTAAATGTAATGAAATAATGGAATGATTTGTTGGCTCTGACCTAACCTAGGCTCTACGATCTTGATTAAGCGAAAAAGATTTATTTGACCTAGATAGAGAGGTATATGATAACCTCAAGGGGTTATTCATTATGTGTGGAAGTAGATGTGTGTGTGCAAGAGGATCACATAGCTAATTTACTAATTGGCATGACCTAGCAGAGAAGGATAGATACAGAAGTAGAAAGTTGCATGTGTGATTGCTTGATGGATTTCCAAGCAGATTAGAAGATTGAAATGACAATGCAGGCCATCTAGTAATTTAGCATCAGAGCTGTAATTAGATCTAAATTTGAAAAGTAAGTTGTATGTATCAGATCACAACTATTGATTACTTCCTAACCATTGTATCAGTTAAAATCCTTTAACAAGGTTTACCTAACAGTCATTTGTATAAATCCTCTAACAAGGTGACATTCAGGTGGAATGTTCTAAGTCCTCTAACAGGGCCACTCCTGACAGGGTGATTAAATCCTTTAACCAGGTCACACCTAACATTGTGTTATTGTAACCTTCAATAGGGTTGGCTCCTCACAGAGCTCACTTCAGAAGAGTAAAAATTGGTAGCATGTTACTGGTGGTTTTTCCCATATTGGGTTTCCACATTAAATACTTGTGTCAACTAGTGTGAATGCTTATGGTTTGTTTTACTATTATGTTTCTAAAAGCTAATTACATTAGATAGTAAACTGCATGGTTAAGTTGTTGACTTATGCTATTGCTGCCTAGTAGATCTGAAATACATAAAGTTTTATTTGCTACATCTAGACCTAAGGATAACTGATTCACCCCTCCCCTCTTAATTATTATAAATTCATTCTAACAGTTACCCGATGGACAGACAACCTCAAAGGGCATACAATCCCAACGGATAGACAACATCGATGGAGAAGCCCAAGGAGAATTGAAGTGTTGACTGAAGCTATCAAAGAGTTAAAACACTGATATTAACTGAAGTTCAAAAATGATAAAATACTTAGCTGGCAGAGCTAAAGATAGACTTAACTGGTTGTTAACATTTTTTTAATCGACAAGTTAAAGCCAAAGATAAGTAAAAGAGTTAACAATGTTTTATCCAGTTGGAAAGAAGATTTATATGAGATAAAATAGGAGTTAAGTTTTAAATAAATATTGGCTAAGATTGCGGATCACGCCAAGAATAAGAAAATCAAGAAGTGAGAAATGGTGATATCATGTCTATAAAGAGACAATCTAATTCATTATGAATTAGGGGAGTGAATAGAGAAGATAAAGAAGGTGCTAAAGAGAAACTGATGAATAACAACTTCATACACTCCTGATCAACCAAGCTGAGGAAAGAACTAAAGATTTTTGCAGACACCGAGCAATAGTGAAGCACAACATAACTGAGAAAAAAGAAGTGGAGCAAAGGTATTGAAAATACATATTGATCAGAAAGGTAAAACGAGCTTACAATAGATCTAAAAATTTACAAGTCTAAGTTGAATGTGTGAACAGATCATTTATTGTTTCAGTTTAACCATTGTTTCAGAGAGTCTCTTAACTGAGCAGGACTTAACAATCCTTTCTATATTGAGATACATCCCAAGGAGTATCAAAAATTTTGATCACGAAGATAGCATGAGATGCCATATACCATTTGAAAAACTATACTGGGTGTGGTCATAGAAGGTAGCATAGAGATGCCCAATATCAAGTGACAAACTATTCTATTTAAATCCTCTAACAAGGTCACACCTAACAGTGTGTTTGTAACCTTTAACAGGGTTGACTCTTCACCGAGATCACTTTAGAAGAGTGAAAATTTTGGGTTACCGGTCCCAAGTGGTTTTTCCCTTAATAGGGTTTCCACGTTAAAAATCCATGTGTCAATGTGTTTATGAGTAATTACTTTAGTGTTTTGCATTACACAACTAATCTAGATTGATTGGTATACACTAAGTAATTTACTATTTTTTGGTAAATGAAAGACTGCTATTTGGTAAACATTAAGAATAAGGTTTAACAGTGAACTCCAAGCAGTAGTTATTTGATAAGTTTATTTGAAGGCATACATCTTGTAGGATTGAAGACAATTAGAGGCTTAATATTTTGGTACTAAGTTTTTGGGTTGATTTATTAAAATATTTTTGAGGCCACTGATTCACCCCCCTCTTATTTTTTCTAATAATTGGTATCAGAGCTTGTGTTCTTAGAAAGGGAGTTTAACATCTCAAGAAAAATATCACAAGATGAACAAGCGAGATGTGCCCAATTTGAATAAAGACAATTTTGCATCATGACAAAGCATAATAAGACTCCACATATCAGGTATTGGTAATGATGTTACTCAACACCTTGATACTCAATATGTGTTTCCTAAAGGACCTCACACTCTTGAGAAATTGAGAGAAAAGCATGAGCATAATTGCATGATGATGGAGCTTGCTTCCTCACTCTTTGATGCTCAGTGTGAAGATGTCAAAACATGCACCTCTGCAAAGCAAAGGTGGGATAAATTGAAGCTGGTACATGGAGGAGATGCTAACATACTAAGAGGCAAGGTAGAAATCCTAAGATGGGTGTTTGATGACCTAAGGATGAAAGAAGGAGAAAATATCACTCAGTATAGCTGCAGAATGAAAGAGGTATTCAATTCTATTTGAGGAGTTGGAGGTGTACTTGAAGAAGAGACAATGGTAAGTAAAATCTTAAGAACCTTACTGCCTATATATGCTATTAGAGTATCTTCTATTCAAGAAATGAGAGCAGTTGAAAACAATATAGTTACTATAGATAGTGTGGTTGGTAGACTGATTTCATTTGAGATTAATAACTTTGTTAATAGTATCTTACCATCTATAGAGTCTGCATTCAAATCTTCTTTTAAAATAAGTAATTCAAGTCATAGACACACTATTAGAAATGATAGTGAAAGTGATAATGAGGATCAAGGACTTGATGAGATTGAAGCACTATTGGAAATAAGATTGGAGAGAGGCAAAGGTAGATACAAAGGTAAATTACCACTTGTATGTTTTAATTGTAAAGAGGTTGGACCCTTTGCTACAAGATGTCCTAATAGAATAAAATATGAAAAAAGTAATGAGAGATCATATGAAAAGAAGTTTGACCAAGGTGATAAAAGAGATTACCAAAGAAATTGACAATCTGATAGAAGAGATACCTGAGACAACAAGGAAAAAGGAAAGAAAGCTTGTTGCCTAGCTGAGAATAGAGCTGATGATACTTAAACTAAATCTGAAGAAGACATTGAGGTGGTATTTGCATCCATGAAGGATGATTCAGATGAAGAAGAAGAAAGGTATTTAGAAACTACACTCATATATAAGGTTAGTAAGAATGATGTGTAGATTATAGATAGTGGCTGCACTCACCACATGACTAGTGATAAACAAAAGTTTGAAACTTTTGAATACTGTAATGGTGGATCAGTAAGAATGGGTAATGACACACCTTTTCCAGTTGAAGGTAAAGGAATCATACTGTTGAATAACCTGATCAAATGTGAAAATGCTTACTGGGTAAAAGGACTAAATTATAATATCTTGAGTGTTTCACATCTGAACAATACATGTCACTGAGTAGCATTTGAGAATAAGAAGGCAAAGATCTTCAATGAATTAGGAAGGTTGATTGGAACTGGTGAAAAGACAAAAGCTAACCTTTTCTATCTTGATGACATTAACACCACTTGTTTAATAGATAGAAACAAAGACATATGGTTGTGGCATAAGAGATTGTGTCATGTGAATTTTGAAAACATGATAAAGATAAGAAATAAAAGAAAATTTAGAGGCTTACCGAGCATGTTAAATCCTGAGCATATCATGTGAAAGAATTGTCAAAAAGGTAAGATGACAAAGTCTAGTTTCAAGAGTAAAGCCCATACATCTAATTCAATTCTAGAATTAGTCCATACTAATTTATGTGGACCCATGAGGACAAAGAGTTACTATGGAGATAGGTATTTCATTCTCTTTGTAGATGATTATTCTAGAATGATGACAGTTATGTTCTTAAAAGATAAATTAGAAGCATTCAAGATGTTTAAATGGTATAAGGCTATGGTAGAAAAGAAAAGTGGTAAGGAATTGAAATTCTTAACATCAAATAGAGGAGGGGAATTTATTTCAGATGAATTCACTAATTTATGTAATGATCATGGAATTAAAAGATAGGTTTCTGCACCGAGAACACCACAACAAAATGAAATTGCTGAGAGGAGAAAAAAATCAATTGTTGAATTTGCAAGAACATTGATGATTGAGAAAAGCACCACTCAAAATTTCTAGAGGGAAGATGTCAGTACTGCTATCTACACATTAAACATAGTACAATTGAAGAAGGACATAAAGAAGACACCCTATGAGCTTTGGTATGGTTACACACCCAATGTAAGTTACTTCAGAATCTTTGGTAGTCATGTTATATTTTGAAAGGTGATAGAAATGGAAATCTTGACTCCAAAAGTGATGAAGGTATCTTTCTAGGGTATTCCACCAAAAGCAAGGCTTATAAATATCTTAACAAGTTATCTAGCAAAAATCATTGAATGTGCAAATGTAAGAATAGATGAATTTGCAGAAAATAATGATAAGGAAAGAAGAAATCAGAGACATGATCTGATGGTTTAGATAAAAGAAGATTCAAAAAATGATAATTCAAATCAAATAAAGAAACTTGAAAAAGACAAAGATACTTTGAAGCTTGAGAATGAAGAAATGGCTAAAGAGATTCAATAGGAAAAGAATGCTAAAATTAAGATTGAAGAAGCCTTGAAAAATGCAAATGTTCTGATGGAACAAATGAAGAATGAGGCTGACCATTACAAGAACAAGTATCTAGAATTGGAGAAATATAATCAGATCATAAAAGGTGAACTCGTTGAGACAAAGACACATATTGAGAAACTTCACATGAGCAGTGACTTGATCGATGAACAAAGAGACAGACATAAACATAAAGGAGATATGATAGGTATTGGATTCAATGAAGCCAAATGTTCCAAGAATTGAGAAGACAAATCTGATGCAAAGATTGATACAGAAAAACCTACTATTGAAGAATCTAAAGAATAGATCAGGCCTTTTAGAGGTAAATGTTTTGATTGTAACAATTTTGGACACATGAAAAGATATTGCAGAGGTAATGCCCCTTTAAAAAAATTTCTAGTTATTGTTTTAACTGTAATGCATATGGGTACAAGAAAGGAGAATGCATGAAACCTGATCAATCTAGATATAGATAAGAGAATAGAGGAGAAGCTACCGTGAAACCCACATGTTACAAATGTAATAACCTTGGACACATTGAAAATTATTGTAAACTACAAGTAAATCAGGACAGAAGACCTCCTATATGTTACAAATGCAACAATCTAGGTCATATAACAAGGTTTTGTTGGTATAATAGAGTAAATAACAAAAGTGTACCATCTCTTATGAATACAAAGAAGAATGACAATGATATTCATAAAAGTCTTTTAGAATACAAGAGTAATTTTGAAAATTGTTTCAAGAAAGATGAAGATAACAGTAGTGGTAAGATATGGAAAATCAAAGAGACAAGTGATATATTGGTTCAGGGAGAGACAATAGATGCTACTAGATCTTTGCCTGATGATAATAAAGAAGAATTGACTTGAATGACTGATCATGGTCTTAGGGGGAGTATTGGATGAACACAAAATATTATATCCAACCCCTTATTCTAAGGAGTGAGCTCTAGCAAGCTTAGGTAAGTTGTGTTCAAACATCATAGAACTTATATTCGAGAGTGCAATATCAGATGATGCATATTTTGTGATCGCAAATTTGTGATTGACTAGACAGTGTATGATGTTAAGTGTATTGGGTAATGTGAATTTTACACTTAGTGATTAATAAAGGCCATTTGAGATTTATATTTATTTACTATTTAAGGAGTAGCGACCTAAGGATATTAGAGATCAGAGAGTGACAAACTATCTAACAACTATATTGTGTGATCGATCAAAGTGGGAATTAAAAAATCAGCGTGATTGAGGTATTTACATAATCCAATCATACATAAGCCATGGATGTGCCTTTTCTTTATGATGTTGTAGATCGACCTAGATAAAAATTCAAGAAACATCCTTTTAAGTCTTGTGCAGATTACCTTGAAGGAGCATTTTCCCAGACACCGCACGACGTCTTGCAAGTAGAATATATTAGGGCACACATTCATTGCAAGTATGATATACTGGGTGTTGATGATATTTCTACTAAAAGGGAGTACATGACTGATAATGTCAAAATGAGAGATGAATTCAAACATATAGATTAGTTAAGCATTATGAAAGTATTGGACTTATATGAATTCAGCGAAGATGAATGGTTCAAAATATTCATGAGATAACTAGATTGGACAATACTAGAGTTATCCATGTGGTAGAGAAGCACATAAACAAGTTGAAACCCTAACATACTCCAAATGCGAAAAATGAGTTATGAGAGAGAATGACATTTTTCAACATGATGTGAGATTGATTGTGATGATACTTGGATACAAATTTTACTAGAGAAATAGACCTAATTCAATATTTGTAGGAGTCATTATGATGGCTTACAGGACAGTGAAAGAAAACACTAAATATAATCTATGCGAAGTTGTGGCACAACAATTTTCAAAATTTTTTAAGTTGATCAAGAAAGATAAGTCTAAAACCTTTAGATTTGGTTCACTACTAGTCCATATATACATCTACATTCAGGATAGGTTTCTAGGCATGCACCCCAGAGCATGGAGAGAAGGGATACCTACTTGTATTCAGACATCACATAGTTATAGATGGAAAAACAACACATGGGTTGATGGAGAACTATTTGGCATGATTAAGATTCTTCAAAGGCAGATGGAAGAGAGATACAAAATTCATGAAGAGTTAATTGAGAAGTATAAGGATATAACCTATTTAATGGTTGAAACTGATTATGTATGTTTTGAGGTAGTTGTGCCTAGGAAGAAATGGTGTTACCCTATGGGTTATGAAGTAAGTTAAGAAGTATAAACTATGTAGATTGAACATGTTTTGGAAACTAAATTTGATACATTTGAGGCGAGATGAAGCACATATGAAGAAAAATCAGCTAAAATAAGAGAAGAGCAGACTAGAGGTTTGAGGAAAAGGAAAGTTGATAACATTATTGATGAATGTGAAATAAAGGTAGGTTTGACTAAAAAGAGTTGAAAGAAGTGAAGAAAAAGATATTAGAGAAATCTTCTAGGTTGCAAAGTACTACTACTGTAGCCCTTCTACATCCCAAAGTTGTGATGGTAGCTAGTCCACATCCTATAGTTATTGATGTAACCACCCCTTCACCACCACCAAAGACCTCGCAGATAGAAAAGATTTTTCCTTGAGTAAATACTAGATTCACCAAATTGGATTCACCCCCTAAACAATAGAGGACTAAAGGAGAAGAGAAGAAAACCGAAAAATAGACCACTAGTGAAACAAAAGTTTGGAAACCAAACTTGAAGATGATTGAGAAGAGAGCTATTAAGTAAGGGAGGCTAGTTTTAGTGAACAAGTACGATGATACATATGCAGAATCTGATAAAATTAAGATTGAAGATATTGAGGTAAATGACTTACATGTTTTCAAGAAAAATCTATTAGAGATAGAGGGAAGTGTACCAGAAGAGTTGTATGGTAGACTGGAGATAAGAAAACTGCTAGCACATATTGAAGATGAGACTATTAGAAATAAAGCAATTGATAATATGTTACCAGTAGTTTCTATGAAAGAGAGAGATAGAATATTTGGTGAACTAAAACCTTTGTTGAGGACCAAGGCAAGATTAGTGAAAATTATGGCAACAAAATATGAAGAAGTCACATAAGAGAATCAGAAAGCATTGGATCAGATACTAATGATAAAAATTCTTGAGAAGGCTCCACCTTCTAAACTTACATTGCCTACACCTTTAGGAATTGGAGAGAGTTCTAAAACAGCTGAGGCAAGTGTTGAGAAGAGTGAAGATGATATGCAACTAGTTTTCTATGTTTCTAGTGTGCATGTTGTTGGCTTACTTTCAGACCCCAAGTTTCAAAGTTTTAAATCTGGTCCTCATAGAAATATTTCCTAAATTACCCCAATATCTTGTATTGGTTTTGTTAAAATTGTGTTTAAATCTTATGTTTCATAAAGGAGCATTTGGGGTGAACTATGAATTTGAACCTCAAAGTTCAAAGTTCAAGTTCAAGACTCACTAGTTCAAAAGTTCAAGATTCAAAGTTTGGAAAGTGCATTCTCTATTTTGAATCTTCAGACAACCTAGTGGTCCTAGTGCATCATTTCAAAGATGAGTATCGAGTTAGTAAGATGTTGAAAAAAAAAATTGTGGGTCCAAGTACTATTAAAAGAAGGTGTTCATCCATACAGAGCCGAATTTGTAATTATTGAGGTTCATGATCTTTGCATGATAAGGTATGCTACTGCAAGTGAAAGCACAGTCACTAGTGATCTATTGCTGGCCATGTTGATGTTGTTATTAAATGCATTTACCCCAAGAGGTAATATGTATAAGAAAAAAAGATATATAAGATTGGGTTGTGATGTTTGGGGTTTTTGAACCTGTGAAGATGGAAAAAGGGATATCCACCACTTTGTTGTGAAGGGTGAAAAAGGGGATGTGTGTTTTAATGTTAATTCCCTTAATTCCCTTAAACCTACTTTACATTTAATTGAATTTTGTATTGAAATGTGTATTAAGAGGAAAATAAGATATTCCACTTTTATCCTCAAATGCACAAATGAAAGATCCAAGTTGATCAACCCAAAAGAGGGATTAATGCACAAGTGAACCAACCATTTGGAAATGAAAACAAAGAGGGAGATCTTAAATTATGTTAATTGAAAATGTAGATATGATAGATTATACTAATTGAAAAGGATGAGAAGAAAAACCAACCTTAAAGTATTGCAGATCCGGAAAATGCTATTTTCTGAGGTCTGTAGACTGTTTCTAGAAAATTCGAAGGATGACCCAGAACAAAAACGCAGAGATGAACAAAAGCCAGAAATATTTTTCTGATCTGACACCATCTTGTGAAAAAGGTCGACCTTGACCCACAAATGTTACCCCTGACCCAATAATCTTGACCCTAACCTACACAGCCTCAACAAAAAATCCGTTCGCGGAGCCCGAAAGAAATCCAAAAAGGGTATCCATATCTGAGTCTAAATCCGCAGTCTTGAACCTGTACCTACAAGAAAAAGAGGTTTGTTTGTTGTGGGGGAGGGGTTTGGCTTAGTCAAACCTTGATTTAGGAATTAACCTTGAAATCAATAAAGTATAGAATGCTAGAAAGTAGTAGAATTGAATCTAAGAATGAAGCTATGATATTGAATAGATATGAAATTGTAATTCAAATGTAATAAGTATGTAAATATGAAAGTTTGGACTCAATAGAAACCATAAAAATCCATAATTGTATGCTTGGAATCCACCTTGAAGAATTAATGAGAGTCTTGAGGATGCACAAAGGATCTTGAAGGAAGATGACACCACCATGATGGCTAGATCTAAGGTTTAAATGATGAATCTTGAAGGCTTGAACCAAATCCCTTCAAAGGCTTGAAAACTTGAATCCTTGATCTTCAATAGAGAACTTGGATTCTTGAAATTCTTGCTTGATAATGCTTAATTCTTGTCACTTTAGGATTGCTTTGATCACTTGATAACACTTATTTTCACTTGATGATTGCTAGAGAAAATTAGAGGAGAAGGCTTCCTTTTATATGAAACTAGGGCAGGATCTTCTAAGGAGGCCAACATAGGAGAATTGAATCCTAATTGGACCCATGCCCCTATAAGTGGACCTATGTTAAATATAATTTAGGAATCACTGGTTCAAAACCCAAAATAGCCAACCCGAAAGTGGGAAATAACTATTTGCAAAGATCGACATCCAGAAACTGTGGGACCCCGATATTTGAACCTTGGGTCAAGGTCAAGGTTGACCTTGACCTAGGTTAGGGTCAAGGTTGAAGTTGACCTAGGTCAGGGTTGAGGTTGACATAGAACCAAAAGGTCAACCCTGACCCTGAGGTCAAAGACCTCAAATTTGCAGTCCAGGATGTCAAAAACACGATGGAAAGAAGTGGAAAGAGAGACATAATAGGGGGAAAGCCAGGTCAAAGCCAAGAACCCAGTCAAGGTGATTGATATGACCCCAAACCACTTACACAAAATGATAAACTAGTATACCATGGAAGTGCTTCCATTTTCTGACTATACATTTAGCCCCTACTTTAGCGGGAGTATGGAAATCAAACATGCTCATGGTAAAGTTAGAAGAAAGACACTGGTGGATCACAGCAAAGTAGAATATCACTAAGTCAATGACATGAGCCCCTAGACCAAGGATTTTTACTCAACATACATATAGAAAGATATGAAAGTAAAGAGTAATCAATCATAGAAAACATACATGATTACATAAGCAAGACCAAAGCAACACTATAGAAAACATAGCTTCATGATCTAATCCTACAAGCATGAAAGCGAAAAAGAGAAGAAAAGAAAAAGTGATTACCTCACCTAGTAAGATGCCCACCTTACCATGAATCACCAAGGAGGGAGAACCCAACAATTTCAGCCATAAACTATGCTTGTAATTGTAAATGCATCTTCTAACAGATTTTAAAATATCCATAGATCCACATTCTTGTATCACTATGGAATATAAAATGTGTGTCCATTCAGGATTTAGAAACTTATGTGTGTTACCTTTAAAGGATTTATCATATTGTAAAATTAAAGGGCGTGTATCTCTTTAGGATTTAGCAACTTATGTGCATTACCTTGCGAGGGTTTAGCAAAAATAAAAGTAAAAATGTGTATCTCTTCAGGATTTAGCAACTTTTGTGCGTTACCTTCCAAGGATTTAGCATGCTAAAAAATTTAAATTAATGTAAACTATAGTACAAGGGAGACCATATATATGCTCCCCTCCTTATCATGACTACCCATTAGGTAGGATAAGGAAGAGAAAAGAGGATACCTACTTCACAAGGTAAGGAGATATCCAACTTAACAACAATGTATACCGTATTCTTAGCAAAGAGCCTTGACCCTTTCATCCAAGAACATAGATGTATCATCTTAAAATGGAAGAACTTCCATGTTAAGAGAATTTATCCCTCCTTAGGGGATGTATTTGACCTACATTACATCATCCCCCATTTCTGCATCATCCCCCCTAATCTGCTCCTCCTTATACCACTTTCGGGACTGATTTTTGCATTCTGGGTTGCAGGACTATTTCTGGGATATAGGGACAGGGTCAAACTCCTAGGATAGGGTCAAACTTGACCCTATCCTAGGGTCCAAAACCCAAAATCCTATAGTTTCCTAGATGTTGGTCTTTGCAAAAAGTTCTTTCCCGCTTCCGGGTCGGCTGTTTCGGGTTCCAAATTGGTTGATTCATAAATTATATTTAATATAGGACCTCTCCTAGGGGTAAAGGCTTAAATTATTATTTAATTATCCTATGTAGGCCTCCTTAGAAGATTTTGCCCAAATTTCATATAAAAGGGAGCATTTCTCTCTCATTTTGAGGGAGGCATTATCAATTATCAACTAGGTGATCAAGTGAAGTTTCAAGTATCCATTTCCAAGTTGTTAAGGTGTTCAAATATTCCTCTCAAGCATTCAAGTTCTCCATTAAAGATCAAGGATTCAAGTTTTCAAGCCTTTGAAGGGATTTGGTGCAAGTATTCAAGATCTATCATTCAAAACCCTAGATCTAGCCATCATGATGGTGTGATCTTCCTTCAAGATCCTTTGTGCATCTTCAAGACTCTTTCACTAT
>MU228105.1:522346-553125 GCA_018584345.1 Thuja plicata
AGGATGTGCAAGAATTTCTAGATTTACCTTCCCCTTCTTATCCTATCCATGATGATAATAAAGGAAAATCCAAAGAAACTTCTCCTAAAATCATTGTTCCACCTTACACAACATTCTCTCACAAGCAACATAATCAATCATCTCCCCTAAATACTATACCAGATAAGTATACTAATAGATACACTATGGTAGATAAACAAGGTTATAAGGGTTTAGGGCTTGGTGTTAATGAACATGGCATTAAAAAATGATCAATGTATCTCCTAAACATGATATGCATGATATAGGATATTCATATTCTCAATTTCATGTGGTGGATATTAACTATCATCCTCCTCTTGATATTCTTCTTCCAACACCTACCTTAGATTATTATGACACTCCTCAAGATGTGGCTAAGAAAGTTTATATCTAGTTAAAAAATTCCAAGAAAGAAAGTTTTAAAACTATTCCAAAAAATGCCTTACATAAGTACAAATGTCCTTTTCACAATAGTAATAAAAATTTACTTGCTAATTGTGTACATTTCAAATTATACGTTAGAGATAGAGCTGATCTTGGAATTATATCTTATTCCCGAGCGGTACTAAAATTTCTACATAATTTTGACATAGGGTATTCCCCTTCTTCTTCTACAAGTTAGATCATGTTTCTCCTCTTGTCTCTTAAGCTAGGGGGCAAGAGGTATTCTATTACAGTCTTAGAGGATCCATTATATTCTTTCCATGAACATGGCTTTGAGTCTAATTGGTTATTCTCTCTACATTCTATTTTCTACACTCATGATATTCTTTCTAGGACATTTGTTTTGTAAGGATGTCTCGTACTCTTATAACTTTGATATAATTTAATATATCCCTTGCCATCATCTCCGGGGGGAAAGGTACTTTCTCCTTCTACTTCTATCTAAGGATCTAATTTCCTTAGCTTATTGGCTTTTGTTTATAATGCAAACATTATTTTTCCTTATAAAGATCTATGTTATGACCATTGACACCCCCCCTATCTGGAGAGGTGATTGTCATAGGTCATTACCTCTTCTTTATTTGGAAAATTATGTTCTTTATAAAATCTTTCCCTAGCTTGTTGGTTAGATTTTTTATCCTTCATACCAAGATTTCTCATTCTCTTCCTTTCCAGGGGCTTGATGATTGAATCTTGGGTCTCTCTTGTCTTTCGAAGATGACATCTTATCTTAAGCACTCCTCTATGGTAGGGCTCTTGTTGATGAGATCTCTTCCTTTTTGGGGATCTTGTTTTCCATAAGTGACATATCCATTTCATGATTATATATGTTCTTAGATGTAAGGGTCAGCACTCTTCACTAAAAATATGGTATATATTATTGTAGAGCTAGATATCTCCTTACCATGTGAAGTAGGTATCCTCTTCCTCTTCCTTATCCTGCCTAGTGGGTAGCCATGATAAGGAGGGGGGAATATATAGGGTCTCCCTTGTAATATAGTTTACATTTATTTACATTTTGTAGCATGCTAAATCCTCGGAAGGTAATGCACACAAGTTGCTAAATCCTGAAGAGACACACATTTTTACTCTTATGTTTGCTAAATCCTTGAAAGGTAATGCACACAAGTTGCTAAATCCTGAAGAGACACATATTTTTACTTTTTTGCTAAATCCTCAGAGGGTAACACACATAAGTTGCTAAATCATAAGGAGATACGCACCCTTTTATGATATGCTAAATCCTTGAAAGGTAACGCACATAAGTTGCTAAATCCTGAATGGACATGCATTTTATACTCCATAGTGACACAAGAATGTGGATCTATGGGCATTCTCAAAAAGCCGTCAGAAGACATATTTACAATTATAAGCATAGTTTATGGGTGAACTTATTGGGGGCTCTCCCTCCTTGGTGATTCATCGTAAGGTGGGCATCTTACTAGGAAAGGTAATCACTTTCTATTTTCTCTCTTTTTCTTTCATGCTAGTAGGATTAGATCATAAAGCTATGTTATCAGTAGTGTTGTTCTTGTCTTACTTATGTTTTCATATATGTTTTCTATGATTGAATGTTCTTTACTTTCCATATCTTTGTGTATGTATGATTTTCTAGAATCCTTAGTCTCAGGGCTTGTGTTCCTGGCTTAGTGATATTCTATCTCGATTGCAATCCACTAGGGTCTCTCTCTTCTAACTTTACCGTGAGCACGTTTGATTTTCGTACTCCTGCTAAAGTGGGGGCTTAATGTATCATCTTAAAATGGAAGCACTTCCATGTTAAGAGAATTTATCCCTCCTTAGGGGATGTATTTTACTTACATTACATCATCCCCCCATGTCTGCATCATCCCCCCTGATCTGCTCCTCCTTATACCACTTTCAGGACTAATTTCTGCATTCTGGGTTGCAGGACTCTATTTCTAGGATACAGGGATAGGGTCAACCTCCTAGGATAGGGTTGACCTCAGCCCTACCCTAGGATAGGGTCAACCTCGATCCTGTCCTAGGGTCCAAAACCTAGAATCCCACAGTTTCCCAGATGTCGGTCTTTGCAAAAAGTTCTTTCCCGCTTCTGGGTCAGCTGTTTCAGGTTCCAAATCGGTTGATTCCTAAATTATATTTAATATAGGACCTCTCCTAGGGGTAAAGGCTTAAATTATTATTTAATTATCCTATGTAGGACTCCTTAGAAGATTGTGCCCAAATTTCATATAAAAGGGAGCATTTCTCTCTCATTTTGAGGGAGGCATTATCAATTATCAACCAAGTGATCAAGTGAAGTTTCAAGTATCCATTTCCAAGTTGTCAAGGTGTTCAAATCTTCCTCTCAAGCATTCAAGTTCTCCATTGAAGATCAAGGATTCAATATTTCAAGCCTTTGAAGGGATTTGGTGCAAGTATTCAAGATCTATCATTCAAAACCCTAGATCTAGCCATCATGATGGTGTGATCTTCCTTCAAGATCCTTTGTGCATCTTCAAGACTCTTTCACTATCCTTCCAAGGTGGACTCCAAGCATGAAATCATGAAGGTTTATGGTTTCTAAATTCTATGATTTCATATTTACATATTTGCTACATTTGAATTACATTAGCATACCTATTGAATATCATAGCTTCACTATTAGATTCAATTCTACTACTTGTTAGCTTTCCATACTTTATTGATTTCAAGGTTAATTCCTAAATTGGGGTTTGACTAATGTAAACCTCTCCCCCACAAAAAAAAAACATTTTTCTTGTAGGTATAGGTTCGGGACTGTAACTTCAAGGCTAGATCTGGATACCCTTTTCGGATTTCTTTCAGTCTGTGCGAACAGGGACACTTTTGGAGTTGAGTAGATTGAGTTGGAAAAAGTGGTACAGGGTCGACCTTTTTCATAAGATGACATCAAAATGGAAAAAGATTTCTGGGTTTTGTTTGTCTCTGTCTTCCAGTTCGGTATCAACTATCAACATCTCCAGAAATAGTCTACAGATCTCAGAAAATAGCAATATTTGATCTACCATTTTGCAAGGTTGGTACTTTCTCCTATTCTTTTCAATTACTATCATTTATCATATTAATCAATAAATTTACAGAATTTAAGATCCCCTTTCTTGGTCTCTTTCCAAATATTGGATTCATTTTTGTATTAACCCTTTGGGGTTGATCAAAATTGGATCTCCTATTTGTGTATTTGAGGGTGAAAGAAAGGAGCATCTTATCTTCCCTTAATCACAATCACAATTGCAAAAGAAAGTCAATCAAATTCAAGTAAGTGTGAAGTGGGGTTAAGGAAATCAACACAAATAACAATTAACAATTCAAACCCTCTCCTTAAATCACAATTTTCCTCTACATTTTAGTAACATTCAAATCACCCCAATTTCATACCTTACAATAGATAATCATGAAATGGATATTTCACTTATGGAAAAAGGATCCTCAAAAAGGAAAAGATATTATCAACAAGACCCTCACCATAGAGGTGTGCTTAGGATAAAATTCCAGCTTCCAAAGACAAAGAGGGACCCAAGATTCAATCATCAAGCCCCCTGCAATCAAGAGGATGAGGAATCTTGGAATGAAGGAAACAAAATCTAACCAAAAGCAAGGGCAAGAGTTTATAAAGAACATAATTTGCAAAATAAAGAAGAGGGGATGACCTAGGACAATCACCTCTGAAATAAGAGGGTATCGATGGCCATAACATAAATCTTTATAAGGAAATAATGTTGTAAGATAAACACATGCCACTTAGCTAAGGAAAGTAGATCCTTAGATAGGGAACAGAGTAGAAAATACCTTGGCCCCCTAGTGGTGGATGCAAGGGATATATCAAATTATATCAAGAGATGCTGGAGTAAAGAGAAAGTGAGTGCCAAAAATAGAAAATTTGTAAGGATAGAATGTAGAAAGAATAACAAATTATACTCAAAGAAACATATATACTAAGAGAAAACTAGATCCTAGAAGACTGGGATAAAATACCTCTTGCCCCCCAGTGAAGAGAAAAGAGGAAAAATGAAATTTAACTTTTAGAAGAATGAGGGGAATGCCCTATATCAAAATTATGAATAAATTGTAATACTGCATGGGAATGAGATATAATTCCCAAAGCAGCTCTTTCTCTAACATATAGCTTGAAATGCACACAATCAATAGGTTTATATTGAAAAGGTCATTTATATTTAGAGAGAGCATTTCTCTGAATAGGTTTGAAGATTTCTTTCTTGGAGTTCATTAATTGGACATACACCTTTTTAGCCACATCTTGAGGAGTATCAGGTGGATCTAAGGTAGGTGTTGGAAGAAGAATATGAAGAGGAGGATGATATTTAAGATCAGCTACCTCAAATTGAGAAGGCAGGAAGCCCATACCATGCATATTTTGTTTAGGAGACACATGAATCAGGTTTTTAATGCCATGTTCATTAACACAAAGCCCTAAACCCTTATAAGCTTGTTTATCAACCATAGTATATCTAGTAGTGTATCTATCTTGCAAAGCTTCTATAGGATGTGATTGATTATTGTGTTCATGATAAAATTTTGTGTAAGGTGGAATGATGGTTTTAGGAGAAGTTTCTTTGGATTTTCCTTTAATATCATCATGGACCGGATAAGAAGGGGAAGGTAAATCTAAGAATTCTTGCACATCCTCATCTTGTACCATAGTTTGAGCCTCAACAAAAGTGTGAGAAGAACTAGGGATGGAAGATGGAAGAATAAGAGTAGGAGTATTAGGAAGGTTAGGAGGAAGATTAGGAAGATTAGGAAATGGTGTATCATTTACAAAATTCTTCACATAATCCAAAAGAGTAATGAGTCCATTACACAAATCCTTAATAAAAGTTTTAAAAGTAGGCAGACTAGTATTGGTCAATCTCATAATGGCATAAGCAAGTGCATCATGAAGAGTGATGAATGTAATAAAATGGAGAATAGTCTCTTACACATCATAAGTACTATAAAGAGATGCTAAGAGAAAAATAATGAGAAAAATAGCCATACACCAAAAGATCTTCATAATGAATGAAATGCAAGAAGTGTTTTTGTATTTTTATGATGATTTATTTAAATTTTTATTTTTGTGTTTTCAGATGCAAGTTCTAATCTAAGATGTAAATCTAACACCAAAGAGAAGGAGTTGTCTATCACGGGTTCGCCAAAATGTGAAGATGGAAAAAGGGATCTCCACCACTTTGTTGTGAAGGGTGAAAAAGGGGATGTGTGTTTTAATGTTAATTCCCTTAATTCCCTTAAACCTACTTTACATTTAATTGAATTCTATATTGAAATGTGTATTAAGAGGAAAATAATATGTTCCACTTTTATCCTCAAATGCACAAATGAAAGATCCAAGTTGATCAGCCTAAAAGAGGGATTAATGTACAAGAGAATCAACCATATGGAAATGAAAACAAAGAGGGAGATCTTAAATTATAATAATTGACAATGTAGATATGATAGATTATAAAAATTGAAAAGGATGAGAAGAAAAACCAACCTTAAAGTATTGTAGATCTGGAAAATGTTGTTTCTGAGGTCTGTAGACTGTTTCTAGAAAATATGAAGGATGACTTGGAATAGAAATGCAAAGATGAACAAAACCCATAAATATTTTTCTGATCCAACACCGTCTTGTGAAAAAGGTCGACCTTGACCCACAAATGTCACCCCTGAACCAATAATCTTGACCCTGACCTGCATAGCCTTGACAGAAAATATATTCGCGAAGCCCGAAAGAAAGATGAAAAGGGTATCTAGATCTGAGTCTAAATCATTAGTCCTGAACCTATACCTACAAGAAAAAGAGTTTTGTTTGTTGTGGGGGAGGGGTTTGCCTTAGTCAAACCCTGATTTAGGAATTAACCTTGAAATCAATAAAGTATAGAATGCTAGCAAGTAGTAGAATTGAATCTAAGAATGAAGCTATGATATTGAATAGATATGCAATTGTAATTCAAATGTAATAAGTATGTAAATATGAAAGCTTGGACTCAATAGAAACTATAAACCTCCATAATTGTATGCTTGGAATCCACCTTGAAGAAGTAATGAGAGAGTCTTGAGGATGCACAAAGGATCTTGAAGGAAGATCACGCCACCATGATGGCTAGATCTAGGGTTTGAATGATGAATCTTGAAGGCTTGAACCAAATCCCTTCAAAGACTTGAAAACTTGAATCCTTGATCTTCAATAGAGAACTTGGATGCTTGAACTTCTTGCTTGATGATGCTTAATGCTTGTTAGATAAAATGAGAGGAGAAGGCTTCCTTTTATATGAAACTAGGGCACGATGTTCTAAGGAAGCCAACATAGGAGAATTAAATCATAATTGGACCCATGCCCCTAGAAGTGGACATATGTTAAATATAATTTAGGAATCACTACTTTGGAACCTGAAACAGCCAACCTGGAAGTGGGAAATGACTTTTTGCAAAGACTAACATCTAGAAACTATGGGACCCCAATATTTGAACATTGGGTCAAGGTCGAGGTTGACATAGACCAAAAGTTTGACCTTGACCCTGAGGTCAAAGAACTCAGATCTGCAGTCTAGGATGTCAAAAACTGGATGGAAAGAAGTGGAAAGAGAGGCAGAACAGGGGGGAAGCCAGGTCAAAGTCAGGAACCCATTCAAAGTGCTTGAGATGACCCCAAACCACTTACACGAAAGGCTAAACCAGTCTACCATGGAAGTGCTTCCATTTTCCAACTATACAAAACCAAACAATTGAAAGAAGAAGAAATTTTCTAAAGGTATTGATTGGCTACACTTCACTATTTAAGAAATCAATCAAGTAACCATTTTGGTCAAGACATTGTGATCATTGTACAACAATAACACTCTCAACTCCTCTTGAAGTTTATGGAATACGATGCAGGTAGATTCAAAGTTTCTTTTTGGTTAGAATAATGTGTTATGGTCTCATACCCAAACCAATGTAGTATAACAAAGAACGCCTTCCTCAGAGCCCTGCATTGTATCATCTAGCTTCATAAAGAACCTATGCAATCAAATATGTAGTTAAAATGATAATGCCCGATATGTTTCAAAAGGGGGATTATCAATGACAGTGATCACACAATCCAAGCAATGGCCTCTAGATTCCACTTGGCTCCCCACTCAAATCATAGAACAGTGACATGAGTAATGGATGTGAAATCATGGACACAACACAATGGTAATTGTGATGCAAATAGAGCTACCATGAAATGGAAGGAAGAATCAAAGTATTAATAATGACAATATCTCCATAGTGATGACATCATTATCATCAATAAATGGAAGCTCAATTATGATGAGCATACATGAGGCTTCTGATTGTAAGAATTTAGGACTTAGAGAATGACCCCGGAGGAAAATGAATGGAATTGAAAGATATCAATGATATTTTGAATCCAAATGAATTGAGAGCATCATAATATGGCCTCGAACCTAAGCACCAAAGAAACTGATGCGGGGTTTTCTTTTACCATAGTAGTGATAAATCTAGGAGTCTATGCCATCTATTTGACTTAATGTCAGTGTGTGAAGAGATAAGTTTTGTGTTCTCATATGTTGTTAAGACTCATGATGAGATCATGGTCACTCATGATATCAATGTGATCCATATAGTTAAGTGAGGGCATATATGGTAATGGTCTAAGGCTCTTGAAGTTGGTACTCTCTGATGTTTCCCAATATGCTCAAACTCAAGAAGAGGATTATGAATATCAAGTTCACCACATGGATTTGATGAGGTAGATCAGAATCCTCATAATTCTTCTATAAAGGTAACACAAGAATGGAGATCATGGCCATTGTCTTAAATGTTGGAAACAAGTTAATCATATTTTGGGTAACCCAAAACTATAATGATAAATTCTTCACATAATGTTAATATCAGTAATCTATTCCACATCATGTCCAAGCCCCGTGTAGTAATAATATTTGAGCTCTAAGTCTCTTTCATGGTAGAGGAGAAAACATCAACATTCTAGATGCTCGCATTCACCAGTTGGAAAAGAGGCTATTGATGTGAATAAGGAATAACACAGGCACCATTGAAAGGGTCCATCACCATCATTTTAAATAAAAATCCTTCAAGATCCCATGTTCCATGACCATGGTATGGTTTTTGGCCATTTCTCATAGCCTGATCTCAATGCTCATAGGTAGCATTCAATGGAGTTAGTATAATTTGATTTGACACCCAAGCTGAATGCTCCTCTGATAGAAGTAATCTCCAAAGTGTGCTCACACAACTCCCAAGATAGGACCTAGCTTGTCCTAGTCCAATTTAGGTTCCTAATTCCAATTTAGGACCTTCCAAATTAAATAGAAACTCTATCTAAGATCTCTCCCAACTCTTATCAAAGAGTTACAATTGTTGTGTTTTCAATTTGGATGACAACTATCTTAATTGTGTCACAATGCTCTCAAAGGCTTGAAGAAACTAACACAAATTTCTCCATACCAATACTCTCCATGCTACAAGGGTAATGTAGGCACTTGTGATGTCCTTCCTAAATCAAAATGACTAAAGATCCATAAGTTTTTAGACCTAAAGAAATCAAGTTCATGACTTGTCTTCAAACTATCCTATTAGGCCTAATGGCTCAATTAGCCCTATCCAGAGGGTTTTTTAGGAATAACTTGGAAAACTCACACACAAAATCAAAAACTATTTAGGGATCCAGATACCCTTTTTGAAGACCTAAAGGATTTCTAAGGTCTTGTGTTCCCAACTCATCTGTACAACACTATCCTAGAAAGTAGGGCTTTTACGCCTATTTTGGTGCATTACAAGCAATAGTCTGATTTCTCCTCACAAATCAATCTAGTTGGATTCGCACAACTCTGAAATTAAACCTAGTGACTCATAAGACCCTAAAAACACTTTGAAATCACCTGGTTCAATCCTCCATCTCATTCCCTTGTCTCTGCAATGGGTTTTTAACCTCTCATGCACCTAACCAGGTTGTCCTAACTCGCCTAGGGCACGAGTTTAAAAATAGCTCCACACATCTCCTAAAATCCTACCACTATATACAAAATGTTCAAAGGCTCCACTATGAGATTATTCCACTTTTTCAAGGTTTCCATGGTTTAATCTCAAGTGGGAGCCATGAAAGAAAAAATTGGCTAAAAGACACCAACAGACTACCTAGTTTACTATTATTTTCCTACCACTCGAAGATTAACTTAAAAAAACTTTCTCTCTAAAAATAAAAGTATTTTATCACTCCACACTACATGAATCCATAGTTAACTCTTGAGATCTAATCCATTACAATACCATTAACATGCAAAATAGTAGTCTATGCACTGTATACACGGAACTCTTCTTTCTTCCTCACAAAAACTTGATTACAAATCACTCTACCTCAGGATTCAAGCCTAAGAGTTTCTTAGATTCCATTCTCCACCATTCTAGGCCAATTGAAATCAATTCCTACTCCTACATTTGTGGGAATCCTATGTTGCTAAGTTGCATGCAATATTTGCAATTTCTTGCAAATGTTGTCATGACAACTTTTGGCATCTTTTGCATTAACTATGCAAACTAGAATATAAGGCCTCTAGGCTATTTAGTTTGATGAAATAACCCAATTTAATGACCTTAAGGCATATTTTACATCCTTCATGGGTCTAGGACACATTTTGAACCCAAATCCCAACTTTAGACCAACTAGGCCTAAAATAACAAAAACAACTAACGATGACTAATTGGTAACCTTAGTCCTAACACTAACTCACCTAGTCCACATGACCTACTAAGGCCTAAAAGAAAATACACATCTCTGACTTGGCTAAGGTCAGATACAAGCGAAAAACTTCTAAGGCTTGAGGATTTCCTAGGTGCTCGTACACCATCCTCCCCTAAACAAAAGACTTCAATACACCCTTGAATTGAGTAAGTTGGTGTCAACCCACAACTTCTTAAACTCACTTCCTTGATCCATATTGCATCTGCATCAAATTTTCCTTTCCATTTGATCAAGTGTTCTTTATACTCCTTCTTCATGTTCTTCTTGTAAATTCTAGCATCCAGTATGCTCTTAGCTTGTTTGATTGGTGTAGATGGCAAGTGCAGCTCTTCAACCTCCTATATGACTTCATTCAGACTCTGATCAACATGAGGGATTGGGCCTTTGTATAGTACCAAGTCTGCAACATTGAAGACTGGTGATAAACCCAAATCCTCCAGAAGTTCCACCTTGTAAGCATTGGCTCCATACTTGTCTAGGATGACACATGGACCAATTCTCCTCATCTAAAGCTTGTGAGGTGTTCCTTTCTGAAGTCTTTCTTTATTGATATGAACCATCACTAGATCTCCAATCTTGAATTGGACATCCCTTCTTCTCTCATCCACTTTGGTATTGATCTTCTTTGTGTTCTTAGTGAGAGTCTTCCTGACTATGTCTTGGACTTATTGCATAGCATATGCAAAATCCTTAGCATATCCACTGCCTTTAGCTCCATCTTTAAGGTCTCTAAGTTCATGAATGCCTCTAGGATGGATTCCATATACAATATCAAAAGGGATTTTCCCTCTAGTTCTATTAACAGTGTCATTATAAGCATATTTTGCTTGTCCAATGAGTTGGTCCCATGTCTGACCATAGTCTTTTGTCAAACACCTTAGGAGATTACCAAGGATCCTATTTACTACCTCTATCTAACCATCTAACTAAGGATAGTAGGTAGATCCAAATGATAATTTGGTGCCCAACTTCTGCCAAAGAGTCTTCCAAAAGTGGCTCATAAACTTGGTGTCTCTGTCAGACACAATACTTAGTGGTAAACCATGAATCCTAAAAATCTCCTTGAAGAATAAAGAAGCTATTTGACTAGCATCATTCATTTTCTTGCATGGCACAAAGTGAGCCATCTTACTAAATTTGTCTTCAATCACATAGAGACTATCCATTCCTTGTCTAGTTTTGGTAGACTTACCACAAAATCCATACTTAGACATTCCCATGGTCTGGTTGGAATGGGTAAGGGTTGATATAGGCCTGCATTTGTAGATGTTCCTTTGGCCTTCTGACAGATAACACATGCCTCAACATATCTCTTCACATCCAAGTTCATCTTGGGCCAAAAATAGAATCTTTGGACTAACTCCTAAGTTTTATTAATCCCAAAATGGCCACTAAGTGCACCATTGTGTTTCTCTTGTATGAAATTCATTCTTATTGAACCTCTAGGGACACACAAATGACCCCCTTTAAAAAAAATACCAGACTGTAAAGTGTATTTAGAGTATTGACTATGAAAGTGGTTTTTATGCTCTTGACATACCTTGTAGATGTCTGCAAAGTCCTCATCTTCTTCACACATGTCCTTGAATTTTTCAATCCCTATACTTTGTAGTTGAATCTCCTAAATGGTCAATTCTCTTCTACTCAAATCATCTGTAACTTTATTTTTAAACCCTTTCTTGTTTTTGATGTTGAATGTATATGCTTGTAGGTATTCAACCCACTTCATGTGCTTATGACTCAAATTGTCTTGTGAGTTCAAGAAACTCAATTCTTGGTTGTCAGAATAGACTATAAACTCCTTTGGCAATAGGTAATGCCTCCATTTTATGAATGACTAGACCAGAGCATACATATCTAGGTCATAAGAAGAATATTTATTCTTAGCTTCACTTAACTTCTCTGAATGGAAAGTCACTAGTCTTCCCTCCTGACTTAGGACTGCTCCAATTGCCACATTTTTGGCATCACACTCTATTGTGAACAATTTTTCAAATCTTGGAAATGCTAAAATTGGTCAAGTTTCTATCTTCTTTTTCAATAGCTCAAAGCCACTAATAGCTTTCTCATTCCAAAAAAAATTGGTCTTCATGTCTCCCTTAATTGTATCTAATATAGGAGCACATATTTCACTAAACTATTTGATAAACTTTCTATAGTATTTTGCAACACCATGAAAGCTCCTTACCTCAGTTCTTTTCCTAGGAGTAGGCCAGTTGATGATGACCTCAACCTTGCATGGAGCCATTTTTAAGTTACCTTGTGATAGTACAAAACCAAGGTACACCAGCTCTATCTTGATGAATTCACACTTTTCTAAGTTGATCATCAACTTCTCCTCCTGTAGCTTCTTAAATACCAATTCCAAGTGCTTGAGGTGCTCTTCTCTTATTCTACTAAAGATGAGTATGTCATCCAAGTACACTAATACAAACTTCCCAATGTAGTCTATCAGTACCTCATTCATCAACCTCATAAAAGTTGATGGGTCATTTGATAGGCCAAATGGCATGACTATCCATTTATATAGTCCTTCAATAGTTTTGAAGGTTGTCTTCCACTCATCCCCTTCATTCACCCTTATTTGATGGTATACAGTTTTTAAGTCTATCTTCGTGAAGTATCTAGCCCCTCCTAGATAGTCCATTAGGTCTTCTATCCAAGGGATAGGAAACCTATACCTAATGGTAATCCTATTGATTTATCTAGAGTCTCTACATAACCTCCAAGTTCCCCCTTTCTTAGGTGCTAAGACTGTTAGTATGGAACAAGGGCTAATGCTCTTTCTTATATGACCTTGCTCTAACAATTCTTGAACTTGCCTAGCTATCTCTTCATTCTATTGGGGAGTCATTTTATAGGATTCCTTATTGGGTAGGGTATCTCTAGGGATTAGGTCTATTTGGTGGCTTACTGACCTCTTAGGTGGTAAGGTGGCTAGCCGTCCATCACTCACTATCCCTTGATACTTTACTAGCATCTCTTGAACTTCTTTGGGTAACTCTGTCTTCTTCTCTGACTTGTCTGCAACTTCCTTTGGTTTCAACACTAGTGCATAGACAATTCCTTCTCCTTCATATAGAGTATCTAAGAACTCCTTTTCACCCACCATAAGAGCATTTGGACCAGTAGACTTCACTTCTGCATCCTCCAACAGTGACTGAATCTTGTATGTCACATTGTCCTTCTTGAAAGTGTAGGAGTTTTTCACTCTATTATGCATAGCCATTCGGTAAAATTTTCATGGTCTACCTAGGAGAAAGTGACATATGTCCATAGGTAAGACATCACATCAAAATTTATCTTTATATCTCCCAATGGAGAATTCCACCCAAGCTTGTTCATTAACTAGGACATGCTGTCCTTTGTTAAGCCATGTGACTTTATAAGGATTGGTGTGGGGTATCCTTTTCATGTTTATCTTACTTATTGCCTCCTCTGACACTATTTTGTCAGTTGATTCTGAGTCTGTGATGACTCTACACACCTTTCCCATCATTTTACACTTCACTTTGAGGAGTTCTCTCCTCTGACTGCTTTCTTCCTTCACTAGTTCTTTTATGAGAGTTCTCCTTATCATAAGGTTTTCTCCCTCCTCTGATTCTAATGGGCCTTCAAGGTTCTTATTCCCATTTGTCTCTTCATGGACATAGGTCACTCTTTTGTCACCTCCTTGTGAAGAACTTCCCTTCTTTGGACACATATATGCCGGATGTCCTAACTGGTTATAGTGATAACACTTCATGTTGGAAAAATAGTTGCCTCTCCCTTGGCTACTGCCTCTTCCTCTGTTGTTAGAGTTCCTTCCTCTACTTGAACTTCCCCTATTGAAGTCCCCTTCATGTTGTTCAGTAAGATTAGTCTTGGATTTTCCTTTGGATTTAAAGCTTCTTCCTCCATAACCAATTCTTTGTCCTCTAGCATCTCTTCCTCTGCCTCTCCCTCTTGAAGTATTGGAATCTTGTTTCTTCTTCAACTTATCATCCACCTTGATAGCAATTTGGTGGCACTTCTAAACAATATCTAGAGTCAAAAGACTCATCTCATCTTGAATGGTCCATTTGAGGCCATTATGATACCTTGCTACTTTCACTTTCTCATCTTCTTCTATTATTGACCTCATACAAAGTCTTTGGAACTCTTCAGTGTAAGAGTTAACATATAGGTCCTTCTACCTTAGTCCTTGTCTTCTATTATGGAGTTGTATTTCATAATCCTTAGGGATGTAAGCCTCTCTTACTTATGCTCCCATAGCTCTCCATGAAGCAATGAGCTTCTTACCTTCCTTCTCTCTCTCATCTTGGATGAATTTACACCAAGTGAGTGTAGATCCTCTCAATCTTTCTTTAGCAACCTTCACCTTTTGAGCCTTAGTGATGCCATCACACTCAAAATGGTTTTCTAAGCCCTCTATCCAATCAAGAGCTACTTTTGGTTCCATTTTTCTACTAAAAATGGGAACTCCTTCCAATGCTTTGCCACTCATAGATTTTAGAGCTTTCAAGAATGGTTCTTGTTCACTAATAGGGTCAGCCTCAGGGACTTCATCTTCAATGGCAAGGTCTTTTCCTTTCCTACCAACCTTATCTAACACTTCATCTACCTTCACATCAACTTCATCAAATTTTTGTTCAAGTTGAGCCAATCTATCTTGGAGTAGCCTATTCTCCTCCTCTTGTTCAACCACCTTCTTCTCTAATTCAACATTAGTCACAATTTTTTACTCTCCTATGTATTCCTCTAGTTGTAACATTAACCACAAGCCTGATCAAAGAGGATTTGATACCAATCTGATAGAATTAATCTCCAAAGTGTGCTCACACAACTCCCAAGACATGACATAGCTTGTCCTAGTCCTATTTAGGTTCCTAATTCCAATTTAGGACCTTCCAAATTCAATAGACACTCTTTCTAAGACCTCTCTCAATTCTTATCAAAGAGTTACAATTGTTGTGTTTTCACTTTGGATGACAACTATCTTAATTGTGTCACAATGCTCTCAAAGGCTTGAAGAAACTAACAAAAATTTATCCATACCAATACTCTCCATGCTATAATGGTAATGTAGCCACTTGTGATTTCCTTCCTACATCCAAAAAACTCAAGATCCACAAGTTTTAAGACCCAAAGCAATCAAGTTCATGACTTGTCTTCAAACTGTCCTATTAGGCCTAATGGCTCAATTAGCCCTATCCAAAGGGTTTTTCTGGAATAACTTGAAAAAATCACACAAAAACTCCAAAAATATTTAGGGATCTAGATACCCTTTTTGAAGACCTAAAGGATTTATAAGTTCTTATGTCCCCAACTCATCCATACAACACTATCCTAGAAAGTAGGGCTTTTAGGCCTATTTTGGTGCATTACAAGAAATGGTCTGATTTATCCTCACAAATCAATCTAGTTGGATTGGAACAGCTATAAAATTGAACCTAGGGACTCATAAGGCCCTAAAAACACTCTAACATCACCTGGTTCAAACCTCCATCTCACGCCCTTGTCTCTGCAATGGGTTTTTAACCTCTCATGCACCTAACTAGGCTATCCTAACTCACCTAGGGCATGAGTTTAAAAATAGCTCCACTCATCTCCTGAACTCCTACCACTATATAAAAAATATAAAAAAGGCTCCACTATGAGATTCATCCACTTTTTCAATGTTTCCATGGTTTGATCTCAAGTGGGAGCCATGAAAGCAAAAACTGGCTAAAAGACACCAACAGACTACCTAGTTTACTATTATTTTCCTACCACTCGAAGATTAACTCAAAAAAACTTTCTCTCTAAAAATAAAAGTCTTGTATCACTCCAAAATACATGAATCCAAATTTAACTCTTGATATCTAATCCATTACAACACCATTAACATGCAAAATAGTAGTTTGTGCACTGTATACAGGGAACTCTTCTTTCTTCCTCACAAAAACTTGATTACAAATCACTCTACCTCAGGATTTGAGCCGGAGAGTGTCATAGATGCCATTCCCCACCATTATAGGCCATTTTAAATCAATTCCCACTCCTACATGTGTGGTAATCCTATGTTGCTGAGTTGCACGCAACATTTGCAATTTCTTGCAAATGTTGTCATGACAACTTTTGGCATCTTTTGCATTAACTATGAAAACTAGAATCTAGGGCCTCTACGCTATTTAGTTCGATGAACTAACACAATTTAATGAACTTAAGGCATATTTTACATCCTTAATGGGTCTAGGACACATTTTGAACCCAAATCCCAACTTTAGACCAGCTAGGCCTAAACTAACAAAAACAACTAATAATGACTAATCGGTGACCTTAGTCCTAACACTAACTCACCTAGTCAACATGACCTACTAAGGCCTAAAAGAAAACACACATCTCTAACTTGGCTAAGGTCAGATACAAGCCAAAAAATTCTAAGGCTTGAGGATCTCCTAGGTGCTCCTACACCATCCTCTTATCTGGTTACAGAAACTTGTTGGTTCTGTGGGGTGAATATTTTGTGGTAAATGTTGGTGGAGTTCACTCATCATGAGAAAATGATACAGTGTTGATTAGATCTAATATGTGGAAGTATGGGTGTAGCTTGGATAGAATTTTATGGTGAAGGAAAAATGAAAGTGGCTAGATGTGGATAAAAAGTAAGACATATGCCAATTGGCCCGCACTACATAATTCATGGATAAGAGAAAGACAAGGCACATGTAACCCAATTATAAACAACTATGATCGGTGCTGTCAACATGAGGCATTATTATGTGCCAAGCACATATATGTGATTTCTATTAAAAGGTCATATGATAAGGCTCATAAGGAAAAGGTTATGAAGTTATTCTATAAAACTTTGTAAGGTATTAAGAATCAGTTATTATAACTAAAAATGATCACCGAGGATTGGGAGAGTTCAAATCTAAAAACAAACATCTGCCAAAGGTTATGATTTTTTTCCATAGTCAAGAGGCTACAAAGGGGGGAGAATATTTTGTGGATTAAATTTGTAATAGGGATAATAGGGAAAGGGAGTATAATTTATTTTCTGGGCAGCTTTAATGAAGTTTTATAAGTAAAATGATCTATAGGTTGTTTTTTCTTTGTATGTAGAAATGAGGATAAATTGGTTCATCAAATCCGTGTGTCTAAATATTATTTTCTCCGATTGAATTTTATCAGTTGGTCACTTCAATCGTATTTTTGAGTACTGTTCTGCATCATCAAATAAAGCATATGAATGTATCATGAATTAGTTGGTTTTTGTGTACTTATGTTTAGTAATTAAAATATTTAACCTCTCCTTGATTTCTCTGTGATTGGGAAGACTAAATAGGTGATCATTTGGTCATTTGTTTATTTTATCTGAATCTTTTCTATTGTAATTGCATTAATTTCATAGCGATGAATGAATGTCAGCAACCTTTGTGTCTTTGGGTTAAAGACATACTTTGCATTTAATTCACTAAATATCTTTCTGGGAGGGAGCTGTAGCTCTCAATTCAGAGGGTTATCAACTCATGATAACTCATCCAACTATTAGTCATAGATTGTGCCTTGTTTTAGGGAAATTTGAGTTAAGTTTCACACATTTTCAAAATGGACAAATCTATTTACTAACAGATTTTTGGCGACTCTACTGGGGAACTAGAAACAAAGATTTAGTGCTCGAGTTTTGGTTCCTCATTTTTCAATTTATCTCTATGTGCAAGAGATTGGCGAATCTGTGAAAATGACCATGCCTGATAGAAAGTTTGAAATTAAAAGGCCTAACCCTACCATATTAGAGATCATCTAGATCAATGAAAAAGTACTGCAAGATTTTTGGGAGTACTACAAAGAGAGTATTTCACATGCTTTGAAAACAAATCTCAGCATTGAAGATGATCATACTTCTACCCTGCTATGGAGAAGCTTGTGTCATAGGTTCCACAAACTGAAAGACCTAGAGGAGTATAAGAAAAGAGTGCAGCAACTTGAGAAAGAGCTAGAGGTGGATGACATTGAAGCTCCAGTTATTCAGGCTTCATCCCTCTTGTACAGCTACCTTGTTATGGGTGAGCAAGAAGTTTAGAAAGAAATCTCAGAGCCTCATGAAAAGAATGCATGGGTGAGTCCAAATAAACAAGGTATGGAAAAACCCATGAATCTGGAAGGAAATATTATGCATGATTCCACTTTTCTACCTGAATTTCAGGGTTTTAGTTTTGAAAATCTAAAGGATCACCCTACTTCTATGAATATAGAGAATGTAAAATTTTAGATTCATACACAAACTGAATATGAAGTATTTAATTTTGTGCCTAAAATTGATGGTGCTATCCTAGAATCTTTCACTTTTCATGATGAAGCCACTCCATGTTTTTCTAATAAAGCATATGATGAGGACATAGCAGAATCATGGTCAAGAAAGGTGTCCTTTAATTTTGCAACCTCACTTGGAGAGGGAGACTCTAAAAAAAATGCAGAACAAGATAATGTTGGCTCATCAGAAGCATTGCAGCCTCAAACATCGTCAGGAAGCCAAGAGAATAATTTTCCTTGCATTGGTCAGATTACAAAAGATCTCTCTTTTTATTCTCATCCATGTATGGTGCTGCCTCATGAAGACCAAGCATCATCAAGGTTGGAACTTCCACTCATGCATTCTAAAAATGAGAATCCTTTGGATTTGATAGCAACAACAAAAGATGGGTTGTATGCAACACATTATGATGAGAATGTTGAGAGGATATAAACTCAATCATCAACATTATGCTCGGGTGTTGATTCTTCAAACAAGGAAAATATTGGTGAAGAATTCCTATCAGCAAACAAATTTTAAAGTTGCAAAGGTAAAAATTCAAATGTTGATATGATTGATACATTTTGATTGGATAAGATTTTTTCTAAGGTAGTTGCAAAGAAATTTGATGAGGCCTATCGATTCTATGCTGATCCTATGTTGGAAGAGGCATATCTCTACTTTAAGAATATCTGGAATGTTGAAAATCTTTCTCATGATTGGAATTTTGTGGAGACAAATTGGTTGAGTGGCATGTTTCTTTCATTTGCAATGTGTGAGCCAATTTTTTTTCAGCCACCAATTGAGGATGGTCTCCAGAGTTCCTTACCAAAAACTTAGGTAAGGGCAGTAACCTATGATGAGGTATGGTTGTTTGGACATGGATATTGGTTCAATAATTTTCTGCACTCAATCAGCCAGATTCATAGCTACCAAGTGTTTACCATGTGGAGGTTGCATCAAGTTATCTCATCTAGGAGATGCCCATTATTCTAGAAGGGATCTTTCTTCTCACAGCCAGTGAATGGCTTTGTGTAAGTTTTCCTCAGCTCTAATCCTATGGTGATTTATTCTCACCTGTATATACTTGTAAATAGTTTTCTTCTCTATGATTTTTTGGTGGTGTTTAGTGTAGTTGGTTTGTTTTAGTTGCTGGTAGTTCAGGGGTTTTTTTGGGGTGTTCCCCTACTTTTTGCCTCTCTTCAAGCACCTCCTCATTATTTCTTTCCCTATGACTTTGTTTCCCAATGGTGCTAGACACTGGCCTTTAACCAGAGATTATTGGATTCTTCATGTCCCTCATGACCCATGTCCCCAGTCAGAGCCAGTTGTTGGCTTACTTTCAGCACCCAAGTTTCAAAGTTTTAAATTTGGTCCTCATAGAAAGATTTCCTAAATTGCCCTAATATCTTGTATTGGTTTTGTTAACATTGTGTTTAAATCTTATGTTTCATAAAGGATCATTCGGGGTGAACTATGAATTTGAACCTCAAAGTTCAAAGTTCAAGTTCAAGACTCACTAGTTCAAAAGTTCAAGATTCAAAGTTTGGAAAGTGCATTCTCTAGTTTGAAGCTTCAGAAAACCTAGTGGTCCTAGTGCATCATTTCAAAGATGAGTATCGATTTCATAAGATGTTGAAAAAAAAAAGTTGTGGGTCCAAGTACTATTAAATGAAGGTTTTCATCCATACAAAGCCAAATTTGTGATTATTGAGGTTCAAGATCTTTGCATGATAAGGAATGATACTGCAAGTGAAAAGCACAGTCACTAGTGATCTATTGCTGGCCATGTTGATGTTGTTATTGAATGCATTTACCCCAAGAGGTAATATGTATAAGAAACAAAGATATATAAGATTGGGTTAAGATGTTTGGGGTTTTTGAACCTAAAAATTGAAAGAAGAAGAAATTTTCTAAAGGTATTGAATGGCTACACTTCACTATTTGAGCAATCAATCAAGAGTAGCCATTGTGGTCAAGACATTGTAATCACTATACACCAATAAAGCTCTCCACTCCTCTTGAAGTTTATGGAATATGATGCAGGTAGATTCAAAGTTTCTTTTTGGTTAGAATAATTTGTTTTGGTCTGATACCCAAACCAATGTAGTATAATAAAGCAGGCCTTCCTTAGAGGCCTACATTGTATCATCTAGCTTCATAAAGAACACGTGCAATCAAATATGTAGTTAAAATGAGAATGCACAATATGTTTCAAAATGGGGATTATCAATGACAGTGATCGCACAATCCAAGAGATGGCCTCCAGATTCCACTTGGCTCCCCACTCAAATCATAGAATAGTGACATGAGTAATGGATGTGAAGTCATAGACATGACACAATGGTAATTGTGATGCAAATAAAGCTACCATGAACTGGAAGGAAGAATCAAAGTATTAATCATGACAATATCTCCATAGTGACGACATCATTTTCATCAATAAATAGAAGATCAATTATGATGAGCATACATGAGGCTTCTGATTGTAAGAATTTGGGACTTAGAGAATGGCCCCGCAGGAGAATGAAATGGAATTGAAAGATATCAATGATATTACTAATCCAAATGAATTGAGAGAATCATAATATGGCCTCAAACCCAAGCACCAAAGAAACTGATGCAAGGTTTTCTTTTACCACAGTAGTGATAAGTCTAGGAGTCTATGCCATCTATTTGACTTAATGTCAGTGTGCGAAGAGATAAGTTTTGTGTTCTCGTATGTTATTATGAAAAATGATATCAATCTGATCTAGATATTTAAGTGAGGTCATCTAAGGTAATGGTCTAAGGCTCTTGAAGTTGGTACTCTTTGATGTTACCCAATATGCTCAAACTCAGGAAGAGGATTGTGAATATCAAGTTCACCATGCGGCTTTGATGAGGCGGATAGGAATCCTCATAGTTTTTCTATAAAGGCAACACAGGAATGGAGATTGCGGGAATTGTCTTAAATGTTGGAAACAAGTCAATCTTATTTTGGGTAACGTGAAACTATAATGAGAAATGCTTCACATAATGTTAATATCAGTAATCTATTCCACATCATTTTTGAGCCCCATGTGGTAATAAGACTTGTGCTCTACGTCTCTGTCATGGTAGAGGAGACGACATCAACATTGTAGATTCTCACATTCACCTGTTGGACAAGAGGCTATTGATGTGAATAAGGAATAACATAGGTAACGTTAAAAGGGTCCATCACCATAATTTTAAATAAAACTCCTTTGAGATCCCATGTTCCACAACCATGGTATGGTTGTTGGTCATTTCTCGCAGCCTGATTTCAATGCTTGTAGGTAGCGTTTGATGGAGTTAGTATAGTTTGAGTTGACACCCAAGCTGAATGCTCCTCTTATCTAGTTACAGAAACTCATTGGTTTTTTCAGGTGAATATTATGTGGAAAATGTTGGTGGAGTTCACTCATCATGAGGAAATGATACAATGTTTATTGGATCTAATATGTGGAAGTATGGGTAGAGCTTGGATGGAATTTGATGGTGAAGGAAAAATGAAAGTGGCTAGATGTGGATAAAAAGTAAGACATATGTCATATACAAGACAAAAAATTCTAAGGCTTGAGGATTTCCTAGGTGCTCCTACACCATCCTCTTATCTGGTTACAGAAACTTGTTGGTTTTGTGGGGTGAATATTTTGTGGTAAATGTTGGTGGAGTTCACTCATCATGAGGAAATGATACAGTGTTGATTAAATCTAATATGTGGAAGTATGGGTGTAGCTTGGATAGAATTTTATGGTGAAGGAAAAATGAAAGTGGCTAGATGTGGATAAAAAGTAAGACATATGTCAATTGGCCCACACTACATAATTTAGGGATAAGAGAAAGACAAGGCACATGTAACCCAATTATAACCAACTATGACCGGTGTTGTCAACATGAGGCATTGTTATGTGCTAAGAACCTATATGTTCTTTCTATTAAAAGTTCATATGATAAGGCCCATAAGGAAATAGTTGTGAAGTTATCCTATAAAACTTCATAAGGTATTAAGAATCAGTTATTATAACTGAAAATGATCACTAAGGATTGGGAGAGTTCAAATATGAAAACAAACATCCGCCAGAGGTTCTAATTTTTTTCCAAAGTCAGGAGGCTACAGAGGGGGGATAATTTTTTCTGGATTAAATTTTTAATAGGGATAACAGGGAAAGGGAGTATATTTTATTTTTTGGGCAGCTTTAATGAATTTGTAGGAGTAAAATGATTTGTAGGTTGTTTTTTCTTTGTATTTAGAAATGAGGAGAAATTGGTACATCAGATCTGTGTTTCTGAATATTATTTTCTCTGATTGAAGATGATTAGTTGGTCACTTCAATCATATTTTTGAGTATTGTTCTGCATCATCAAATCAAGCGTATGAATGTATCATGAATCGGTTGGCTTTAGTGTACTTATGTTTAGTAATTAAAATATTTAACCTCTCCTTGATTTCTCTGTGATTGGGAAGAATGAATAGGTGATCAGTTGGTCATTTGTTTATTTTCTCTGAATATTTTATATTGTAATTGCATTCATTGCATAGTGATGAATGAATGTCAGCAACCTTTGTGTCTTCGGGTTAAAGACATACTCTGCATTTAATTCACTAAATATCTTTCTAGGAGGGAGCTCTACCTCTCAATTCAAAGGAGGGTTATCAACTCGTGATAAATCATCCAACTATTATTCATAGATTTTGCCTTGTTTTAGGGTGATTTGAGTTAAGTTGTACACATTTTCAAAAGGGACAAATTTTTTTACTAACACCTGTGACTTTTGACACTTCACTTGATGAGAAGGATCCATTTGAAGGAAACATTGACAATACAGTGATTGAAGAGGAGAATAGAAAGAGGAAGAATTGAGAGAAGAAGAATAGAAAGAAATAGAGCAGAAAGAAGAAGATGCAAAAGTTGAAGTCAAAACTAAAATTAACACATCTTCTATCTTATTGTTGGCAAGTAAATAAAAATCTATATATGTTGATGTTGATCGCATGGATGGGGATGAATTTATGAGTCTAGCCTTCACCACACTCGCAATATCAAAAGAGAGATATGAGAAGAAAGGGGACAAGAAGACTAAAGCAATGTCAAGAGAAATTGATACTGTGAATAAATTTCTTCCAGTACCTATTGTTTTCCAAAGTAAAGATGAAGTGGAGAAACTAAAGTTGGCACTTGATTATTTTTATGGTCACTATGAGTCCCTAGTGAAGATTGCAGAAGAAAAAGCAAGAAAGAGCTATTTGGAGAAGAAGATAATGGAATTTTTCCAGTCTATTTCATGGGATAGGCATTCTGAGATTTTCTACATTAAAGGCTAAGAGTTGTGTTTGACATGGAATTTTACTATTCAGTTATTGCATGAACCCCATCAGACATATTTAAAACATCGAAGATATTATTGTAAAGGACAGAGAAACTTTGAACAATATGTTGGATAGTTGTGAGAAATCCTCACAATCTATAATGGAAATGGATAGAGAGGTAACAAGGATTTTGGACAAGCTGAATGTATTGGACATAGAGAAAGGGAGAGTTATGAAAAGGATTGGTTTTTTGAAAAGTCTAATCACTCCTACACAACCAATTCTTAAATTTCATTTATCTGACATGGAGAAGAATGTAGAAGCATTCACAAAATTTATTCCCACAAAGTTGAAAGCAGTAGAGACATCATCATATGCACTGAATGGACTAATTCATGTTAGTCATCTATTGGTAGAATCATGGAACACAAAAGTGAATATCTTGGAAGATTCCTTTTAAGATATTTTGAAAAGGGTGAGAAAGTACTAATTATGTTATTTTTTTATGCACCTTTTCCATTTCTTTCAAAGGGGGAGATTAGAGAAGAAAAATGAGTAAAAGAGAAGAGGAAGAGAGAAGAGATAGTTTTTTGTGTTGGACCACCTATTCATTTTTGTTAAGAGTTGCCATCAATGCCAAAGGGAGAGATTGTTACAAAGTGATCTTTTTAGTATGTTATGAGTCACTTTTTTAGTTTTCATTTCTAGCAACACATCTGGTATATTGATCGATTTGAATAAAGTTAAGTTTTGGAATCAACTAAGTACATAAGCAAAAATATAGAGTTATTTTGGGTATCAAAGATCAAGATCAATGATTTATGACTAGAGAGCTTAAAGGAAGATACTATGGGGTATGTATGACCTCCATCTAAGATCTATTTGTTTTTGGTGATGATTACAGAGAGTTAGAGAGACTTGAAGATAGACGACGATAACATAATAGAGTAATAGAGCAGTTGGATAGTAGCGATGATTTAAGGAGTATGGCTTGGACTCCTGGAAAGCTAAGTTGGACTATGATTTTGGATAACCTATATTTTGATTATGTAAGAGTGCAGACTTTTTATTTCCTCTTTACATTATTAATTCTATTTTGTATTGAGATCAGACTATGTAATATTCGTTAAGTGAGCGAACTTGTTAATGAAAAAGATATGTGTGTGTGTGTGTGTGTGTATGAAGACTTTTTGTAAAGAGAAGAGAGATGTGACATGAGAGTTGTGATATGTGATATTTATGTTAGATACATGTATGCAAATGGAAGAGTAGAGGATAGACAAACATCATTGAAGAGCTATGACTGGAACTATCTAAGCATTAAAGATGCTTGTCTTGCTCATTATTGAAAACACTTTGTTACATAAGTTTTTGTTGTAAGACCTGTAAGCTCAGTTAGCCCCTAGCATGGTGTTCTATACTTTTGATAGGTTTTTTATTCCTCTAATAAGGAAATGTACTATGTAATATTCAGCTCCTAACAGGGCTAGGTATCCTAATAGGGACATAATACTTTAGTGCATGCTTGTGGGTACCATCCCCACCGGGGTTTTCCCTTGGCTAGGGTTTCCTCAACAAAAAATAATGGTGTTATGAGTTCTGTGTTATTTGTTTATTTTATTTTCATTTCAGCAAGCTTATGGTTTATTTGAAATTGGTTTAAAGTTTATTTTAAGTGTTCTAATATTGATTCACCCCCCCTCTCAGTAATACTTAATTGTAACATACTTCTTCCAAATTTCCATTCAAGAATGATGATTTCACATCCATGCAATATACTTTGAAGTCTTTATGTGAATCATAAGAAAGAAATAATCTCACAGCTTCCAAGCTAGCAACATGAGCGATTATATCTTCAAATTCTATGCCTTCTTGTTGTGAGTAGCGTTTACGAACCATTCTAGCCTTATTTCTTACCATTGTTCCTTCCTCATCCATTTTGTTTCTAAAAACCCATTTAGTTCCTATCACATTTTTGTTTTTAGGTCTTGGAACCAATTCCCATGTATTGTTTTTCTTTATCTAATCTAGTTCTTCATGCATAGATTTATTCCAAGATTCATCTCTATATGTTGCATCAATGGTTTTAGGTTCAACTTGAGAAATCAAACAAATTTCATCTCTTACTTTTGATCTTGTCATCATTCCTTTACTTGCATTACCAATGATTTGATTTTACAGATGGTTCTTCTTAGAATACCTCAGAGTCTTAGGAGTCTCAATCAGCTCAATTGATTCATCTTCAATCTCATCATCAATCTCCAAAGGTTCTACAGGATCAAAAGTGACCTCTTTTATCTTTGCAATCTATCCATAGTCATACATTCTTTCCTGAATCTAAAAATTTTCATTTATCTTCACATTAGCGCTTTCAATCAACTTCCTCAATCTCAGATTGAAAAATTTATAGGATTTGCTCTTAGTATAATAACCAAGGAAGATACCTTCATCACTTCTTGTTGTAGACACCTAAATGTGATTAACCTAATTCAATCATATTAGTGCCTTCTGGGACATATCAACTAAGTAATTAAGCATTATTTAATTGACCTATGTCATCCCCTAGCCCTAATTAATTAAATTAATTGGCTATAGTCCTGATTAATTATTAAAAGCAACCGATAGCTTAATAACTAATTAAAACCCTATTCCCCTATTATTGAATGAATATTTTATTTATGTAATTCAATTCATTAATATTCCCTTTAACCCCTAACCTAACCAATCCCAACCACCTAACTCAGGTTTCTAACCAATCCCAACCTCTTCACCCTTGCTAATCCTATCTTAAATCCTAATCCTATCCTAAACTCTCCCTAATGATGTCACATTCCTAATATTTGGATTAGGAATTCAATCGCTTCCCCAAATTCAACTTTCTCAAGCTCTTCCTTATCCCTTCACCAATTCTTCATTAATGTTCTTATTAATGCCTCATAAATTCTGTTACACCCTCATTAATAACCTTATCTTCTAGATTCTTCTTGGTTCTCTTCCCTAAATGGTCACATTCCTCCCTCTTTTCAACCCAATAATATTGTGAAACTTGTCATCATATGATGCACTTGAAGAAGCACAATCCATGTGCTCTCTTCTAGGTGCATCTAGACCTCTCCTTAGGATTCCATCCTAAACCTTGATTCCTCACCCATTTTCTATAAAAGAAACCTCATTCCTTCATAATTTCATCCACCTTCCATGTAGAGTTATAATGCTATTTTGAGAGCAAATCATAAAGCCATCTTTTAGAAAAGAGTTATAATGCCAGTTTGAGATCACATCTTGAAGCTTGAAGTACATCCATGAGAACACATCTACAACAAATGGAAAAATCCAATTAACACAATGGAGTTTGAATGAGCTTGTAGGAGGTTTGAACTTTCTTCATTTATCTTATTTCAAGTTTTCATTTTATGTCTTATCATGTATGTAGTTTATCTTATTAGTTGTTGATTGTTTTGATTTGTTATTATGCTCCCTTACTTCTGATTTTCATAGCTCACACTAGCATAAAACTTTTTTATCTCATCATCTCTTATGATATAGCATTTACTTCCAAATATTCTAAAATATTTTACAGTAGGAGTATCATCAAACCGTAATTCATAAGGAGTCGTACTTATACCTTCTCTAATATGAATATTGTTCAAGGTGTACACTGTAGTACTAACAACTTATCTCCAATGAACATGTGATACATTTCCTTCTAGTAACATAGTTTTGGCAACATCTAATATTTTTCTGTTTCTTTTCTCTTCTATCCCATTCTATTATGGTGTCCTAGGAGAAAATGTTTGTCTGAATATTCCATGCTCTTCACAGTAGGTATTAAATAAGTCTAAAGTAAACTCACCACTTCTATCTGATCTCAAACATTTTATCTTCAAACCTGATTCATTCTCAAATTTTTCTTTGAATATCTTGAATTTGTCAAATGGCTCAGACTTCTCTCTTAAATATGTAACCGACATCATTCTAGAAAAGTCATCAACAAAAAGTATAAAATACCTTTCACCATAATAAGATCTTTCTCTTGTAGGACCACATGGATCTGTATGTACCAGATCCAACTTCCCTTTTTCAGAATAAGATTTACCATTAAAAATTCTTCTAGTCTATTTCCCCATAACACACTCTCTACACATAGTGTTACATGGTTTCACAAACATAGGTAGATCTCTTACTACATTAGTCATACTTTCCTTCACAATATTATCAAAGTTAACATGACAAAATATTTTATGCCATAACCAACTGTCATCAACCTTCACAATAAAACAAGAAGCCTCAAATGTATTCAATTCAAATACATTACCTCTCAATTTAGTACCATATGAAATCAAGTCTCCTGATTTACTTCTGATAGAACATTTCCCATCAATGAATTTCAATTGATAACCTTTATCCACTAGTTGTCCAACACTCAACAGATTATGCTTAAGTCCATCAACAAGTAGTACATTGTCAGTATTAGGTTTTCCATCCAGAGAAATAGATCCAAGTCCAATGATAAGCTTAGGAGTATTGTCACCAAATCTAACAACACGACCATCATATCTTTTCAGACTAACAAACTTGTTTTTTATCTCTAGTCATATGATTTAAAAAAACACTATCTATAACCCATTCAAATTTCTTTTCAACATGACATACTAAGGCCTTTTCTTCATGTATAGGGTCATCATCCTTAATAGAAATAAATCCAATTTCATCATATTCAAAAAAATCAACATCATAAACACCTTCAGTAGCATAATAACTGTATAGTTGGAAAATGGAAGCACTTCCATTTTAGACTTATTTAGTCTTCCAAGTAAGTGGTTTGGGGTCATGAAATGTGCCTTGACTGGGTTTCTGATCTTGACATCACTTCCCCCCTGATCTTCCCTTCTTTTCACCACTTTCTAGCCTGAACTCTGCATTATGAATGACAGACCTATGATTCTGGGAAATAGGGACAGGGTCGACCTTTCTAGGATAGGGGCAACCTTGGGCCTTACCTAGGATAGGGTCGACCTCAGCCCTGACCTAGGTCAGGGTCAACCTCGACCCTATCCCAGGGTTCAAATCCCAGGGTCCTACAGTCTTGGATGTCGGTCTTTGCGAAGAAAGTTTTTCCTACTTCTGGGTCGGCTATTTCAGCCTCTGAAGCATGGATTCCTAAATTGTATTTAATATAAGTCCTCTCCTAGGGGTAAAGGCTTAAATGAGAATTTAAATATCCTATGTTGGCCTCCTTAGATGATTGTGCCCTAGTTTCATATAAAAGGGAGCTTTCTCCTCTCATTTTATCTAAGCACCATTAAGCAATTGAGAAGGATTTTCAAGTGCAATTCAAGCAAGCTAAGGAGAAATATTTCAAGCAAGCATCCATCCATTCTCAAGAATCCAATCATCCATTTTTATGAAGGAGATCCATTAGAGGCCATTGATGGATTCAAGCTACATAGTGCCCTTTTGGTGATCTCTCCATCCACCTTCTTCCAAGCCTCTTCCAAATTCAAGAACCCATTCAAGACTTGGTGTTGGAGATCTAAAAGCGATTGATTGAAGAAATCCTACATGATACATTCTATATTCTAGATCCATTTGATGCATACATACTTGTGGATTCACGTATTTGAATCCGCCACAAGGGCTTTCATATAAGCAACGTGAATTTATGTGTTTACTTTGTTTATCTCTACAATTTTAATTATATTATAAGGTTAATTCCAAAAATAGGGTTTGACCAAGGCAAACCCCTCCCCCAAAACAAAAAAACCTCTTTTTCTTGTAGGTACAGGTTCAGGACTGCAGATTTGAACCCAAATCTGGATACCCTTTTCGGTTTTCTTTCAAACGGCATGAACAGGGACATTTCGGATCTGTGCAAGACAGGGTCGACCTTACAAGGACAAGGTTGGCATTTGTGGTACAAGGTAGACCTTTTTCATAAGATGACATTGGAATGGAAAATGATTTCTAGGTTTTGTTCATCTCAGCATTTTGGTTCCGGATCATACTTTAGTTTTTCCAGAAATAGCCTACGGACCTTAGAAAACAACATTCTTTGATCTGTAGTTTTGTAAAGGTTAGTTCTTCTTCCTATCCCTTTTCAATTACTGTCATTAACCATATTTACTTAATCAATTTATAGAATTTAAGAATCCCCTTTCTTTTTCTCTTTCCAAATAGTTGATTCACTTGTGCATTAACCCTTCTTCTTGGGTTGATCAAATTGGATCTCCTATTTATTTGAGGGTGAAAGAGAGGAGCATCTTATCTTCCCCTAAACACAATTCAATTAAACATAAAGTACGGTTAAGGGAATACAACACATCTTAAACATTCAAATCCAAATCCATAACAATATCAAATCCTTTTTCCTTCTTTACATTTTGGTGAACCTGCGATAGACAACTCCTTCTTTTTTGGTGTTAGATTTGCATTTTATGTTAGATCTTACATATAGATTTCTTTCATGCTCTTGCATTTATATTTCAAAAATAAAAATCATAAATTTATTTAAAAAAAATACAAAAACATTTACATGTTTATACATTTCATTTGAATGCATTTGGATATATCTAGATCTATTTTCTATGCATTTATTTATTCGTTATCATGTTGCACAAGTTGTTGTATGTGATGAAAACCTACCTGCAAGAGACAACACTAGAACATGCAAACATTAGGATTAGTTATCAAAATAAAAAGATTTAAACAAGGGTTAGCATGCTTACATGAAATCTCAAAACAAAGGTTTAAACCACAACCTCCGATGAGCTTGAACAAGGGCACTCAATGCCTTGTTGATGTGCTCTTAGAGATGGATGTGGGTGTGCTCTCCCAACACAATACTAAATCCCACTAATGATTTCAAATGCAGACTAATGGAGGGAAAAGTTTCAAGAACAAGTATGAAGAACTTGTCTCAAAATCCCTCACAAATGATGAATGTAGATGCAATATTTGATCTAAGATTGATATGAGAGATGGTTGCAACTATCTAAGAT